>JBBPBS010001012.1:5082579-5191558 GCA_037974835.1 Cicer judaicum
TATAATTTGTTTAAATTGCCAACAAAATAAAATATTTGATAATTTTTTAAATAAATAAATAAAAATGAAGTGACAATAATAAAAAAAAAATTGGTATTATTTATATAAAAAAAAAAAGAATTGACAATTTTTATTAAAATATAATAATAAATGAGTTGGAAATGTTTTTAAAAAATTAGTTGTATATTTCACGTAATCATAAAAATAAAAATGCGGTCGTTAGTAATTACCGAGTCAAAAATCAAAGGGGCCAACTATTTGCAAAATAAATTAAAGTTAAAGGGTTAAAACTATCATTTTTAAAGAGCACAAACACTGAATTTTGAATTTTAGTGGGTCAAAAGTATGTTTTAGCCAAAAAAATTATTTAATTATTGATTGGGCTTGAGATCGAAGCCAATCTATTCTCTAGAACAATTAGCTCTAGAGTAATGATATTTGAACACAATTTTAAACACAAATACATGTGACTCCCACATAATTTATCTCTTTATTTAATTTTCTCTTTTTTATTTTCTACACAATCTCTCTCTTTATTTAATTTTCCCTTCTTTTTACTTTCCCCTTTTTTATTACTTTTTTTTTCTTCCTCTATAAAAATAAACTTCATAGATTCGTCTTCTTTTTCTTTCATAATTCCTCCTTTTTTCTTTTATTTATTTATTTTAATGAAATTTTTTATGAAGTAACTTAGACATTCTAATCAAACAAAATATAAATCTGGTTAATAACTTAAAATAATATTGTTAATTCCTTACACAACTTGGTTAATGAATTTGAACAAAAAAAGATGACAACAACAACATGACAATGATCTCTCAAATAGAACCAAAGGCAATCAAAAAATCCATAGTTGATGACTCATGGGTTGAAGAAATGCAAGAAGAAATTCTCAAATTTTAAAAGAAACAATATTAGACACTTGTCCCAAATCCAAAAAAAAAAACAACTATTGGCATAAGATGAGTATTTAGAACTAAACTTGATGAAGAAGGAAAAGTAGTAAGAAATAAAGCAAGACTTGTGGCTCAAGGGTATAACCAACAAGAAGATATTGATTATAATGAAACTTTTTCTCCAGTTGCAAGGTTATAAGCTATCAGAATCCTTCTTGCATATGCATCTCATAAACGTATTAAAAATTTTCAAATGGATGTTAAAAGTTTTTTTTTAAATGATTTTTTGAATGAGCAAAAATATGTTCATCAGCCTACTGATGTCGAAGATCAAAAGAAACCAAACCATGTCTCTAAACTTACTAAAGCTCTATATGGTCTAAAACAAGCCCCTAGAGCCTGGTATGAAGGACTAAGTTCCTTCTTAATCAAAAATGGTTTTTCTAGAGGCAAAATTGATACTACACTTTTAGAAAAAATTGATAAAAATAATTTTCTAATTGTTCAAGTGTATGTTATCGATATTATCTTTGGATCAACAAATGAAAAAATGTGTGAGCATTTTTCAAATGTCATGCACAATGAATTATAAATGAGCATGATGGGATAATTGAGGCGTACTTTTCTTGGCTTACAAATCAAACTATATGAAAATAAAATCTTTATATGTCAAGACAAATATATCAAAGATATTTTAAAGAAATATAAAATGAATGAAGCTATAACAATAAAACTTCTCGTGCATCCATCCTCAACTTTGGATAAAGAAGTACAAGGAAAATCCATTTATGAAAAAGAATACAAAGGAATGATAGGTTCATTAAGTAGGCCAAGTATTATTTTTGTAGTAGGATTATGTGATAGATTTCAATTTTTTTTCCTAAAGAATTTCATCTATCTGCTGTAAAAAGAATTTTTCGTTATCATGTTTGTTCCACTGATCTTGATCTTTGGTATAGCAAAGGAACTTATTTAGACCTTGTAGCCTACTATGATGCTAATTATGTTGGGGATATAATTGAAAGAAATAACACAAGTGGCGAATGTCAATTTCTTGGAAAAGCTCTAATAAATTGGTCAAAGTTGTAATTTAATTAATATTAGATGCATTTAAACAAACTTAATATATAATAGATGCATTTGTTTTTTCGCTATGTTTTTCATCCTTGAATTTTTGCTACATCTGCCTATTTTAGAACGCAACTCTTTATTTTAGAATGCAACCATATTGTCTATTCAAGTGGTTCTATTTGGTGTTTTGCATTGCATATGTGACTTGATCAAATCTCTTTTCCTATCAGTTATGCTACATTAGTGTAAGTTTCTAACATGCTTTTTATCATCAATATACTTGTCACAAATATTTTTTGATCATTGATCATCGAATGTATTGATTTATACATTATAATTTTATTTCAGTCACGCTAAACTTTTTAGTTAAGCTTCGTTACTGATTGAGACACAAAAGTTGTTGCTAGGGTACTAGTATTAGTTTTTTGTCTTAAAAATAATAATAAACGGTCATAACAAAAATTCATCTTTGAGACATTAAAAAAAAAACAAATTATCTTATTTCGAGTTCATTTTTCTTTGTAATTATAATTACATTGATAGAAAATATGGAATATCAAATCTATTACATTCAAAAATCATTTGGAAGTGAATACATATATATATAATTAGAGGAACAATAATTGACAAATTTAGAAGCACATATAAATAAAAAAATTCAACAAAAATATATCTAATCAATCAAGATGTCACTACAACATTTTTAACTTTTGACCACACTTATCATGACAACGGCTAAAAAAATGTGGCTAGAAACGAGAATAGACAACATTTTTTCAAGTGTTGTTTATAACATACATATAAAATACACTTTGTTGCTTGTTAACATAAAACCGTTGCATATTCGTTTTTCAGGTACGGGTTAAAAAATGTGGCCGGTTTAGACAACATTTTTAAACCATTGTCTGAGAAGATTTTAAAACAACATATTATAAATGTAGCCTTAATATAAAAATTGTTGCCTAAACTATGTTTACATAACGGTGGGATAAAAAAGAAAAAAGTGTTAGCTAAACCAAAACCCTTAGTTCCTAAACCAAAACCCTTAGTGCCCACACCAAAACCCTTAGTTCCTAAACCAAAACCCTTAGTTCCTAAACCAAAACCCTTCTCAATCTCTTTTCAATCGCATTCGTTCTATTCGCCTCCATCTCATCTTTGATTTGTCTTTGTTTCCTTGCCTCTCGTTTGAACCCAATACCCGTCTCAATCGCATATGTATTGGAAAGAGCATGAAAATGAGGATACCTGCAGCACTTGTAAAGCTTCACGATGGAAGGAATTTACTCAAGTAGATTCAGAGTTTGAGGATCCAAAATATGAACATAAAGTTCCTGCAAAAGTTTTGAGGCACTTTCCATTGATTCCAAGACTTCAAAGACTATTTATGTGTTCAAAAACTGCCGAGTCAATGAGATGGCACGAAGAAGGTAGATCAAAGGATGGTAAATTAAGGCATCCTGCTGATGGCCAAGCATGGAAGGACTTTGACGTGCTTCATCCTGAATTTGCTTCTGAGCATCGTAATGTAAGGCTTGGCTTATCAAGTGATGGTTTCAATCTGTTTAGAACTATGAGCATATCACACAGTACATGGCCTATCATGATGGTGGTATACAATTATCCACCTTGGATGTGTATGAAATCTGAGTATACAATGTTGATTCCAGGACCACAATCGCCAATAAATGATATCGATGTGTACCTTCAACCATTGATTGAGGAGCTAAAGGAATCGTGGGAATTTGGAGTAGAAACATATGATGCCTCAAAAGATCAAACATTTCAATTGAGAGCATCTCTGTTATGGACTATTAGTGACTATCCTGGGTATGCTATGTTGTTAGGATAGAGCACCAAAGGAAAGTTGGCATGTGCGTGTTGCAATTATAACACTAATTCTACCTACTTGAGACACTGTCACAAAATGTGTTATATAGATTATCGTATTTTTTTACCGGCTAGTCATGCTTGGAGGGCCAATAAAAGGTCGTTCAATGGAAAGAAAGAACATAGGTCTACACCACCTATGTTAGAAGGTATAGAAATCTTGGAAAACTTAAAAGATTTTGAGAATGAATTTGGAAAGAAGATTATGAGAAAAAAAATGATGGTCCATGGAAGAAGAAATCAATATTTTTTGAGTTGTCGTACTAGGCTCAAAATACTTTACGTCATAATCTTGATGTAATGCATATTGAGAAAAACATATGTGATAGTATTATTGGGACCCTTTTGGACATATCAGGCAAGACAAAAGATCATGTTAATGCTCGTTATGATCTGCAAGATATGGGAATTAGAAAGGAACTTCATCGAATAGAGATTGGTGGAGGTCGAACAAAGTTTGCAAAGGCATCTTTCTCAATGAATTCCCAAGAGAAGTCTATTTTTTGCGGTGTTTTGAAGGCTGCCAAGTTACCCGATGGGAGTGCTTCTAACATTTCAAAATGTGGCATGTTGGTGATAAAAAGATATTTGGTTACAAGAGTCATGATGCACATTTCATGTTACACTACTTATTACAAGTAGCAATAAAGAGCATAATGCCAAATCTAGTGGCTGGACCTTTGATTCGTCTTGGGTCTTTTTTCCGCTCTCTATGTCAAAAATTTATCCAAGTGCAAGATTTGTATTATCTACATAGAGAGATTGCTGAAATACTTTGTCAATTGGAGATGGTGTTTCCTCCAAGTTTTTTTGATGTAATGGTTCATTTTCCTATTCATCTTGTACATGAAGTTCGATTAGGTGGTCCTATTCAATTCCGATGGATGTATCCCACAGAAAGAAACTTATGTAGACTTAAAAGTTATGTTCGTAATAGAGCTCATCCAGAAGGTTCTATTGTTGAGGGATATTTGGTTGAAGAAGCTTTGACTCTTTGCTCAAGATATTTGCATAAAAGTGTACATACAAGGCTTAATAGAATGGGTAGAAACTATGATTACAATGATTCTTGCGAAGTAGATTCAAATGATTACTTTTCAAGTATTGGTAGACCTTTAGGAGGGAAGCAAAATGGTAAATTGTTTTCAATAGACTCAACATCAAAAGCTCAAGCCCATCGATACATATTGTTCAATTGCGATGATATGCAAACATACATAAGGTACCATAATAGTTTATTGTTTACTACTTGTAATGAAAACATATCTTAGATTTATTTTTAACAACTAATATTGTTACCTTTGTAGAGAGTACAATGAATGTGTTAGTAGTCACACTAAAGGAGGAAAGTGGATCAAGGCCAAAAGACAAGGTCAAGATTTTAGTGAATGGTTTAAAATTCGAGCCTTGGAAAATGATGTGTCAATACACCTCAAAGCATTATCTAGAGGTCCAAATGTTGCTGCAAATAGGTTTTCAGGTTATCTCATTAATGGTTATAGATTTCACACTATGAAACGTGATGCAAGACGCAAAACTCAAAATTCTGGTGTAACTTTGGTTTCTTTGACTGAAAGTTTTGCAAGTTCTAAGGATGAAAATCCCAAAACAGATCTTGTCACTTACTATGGAGCAATTCATGACATAATTGAGTTAGACTATTATAGTCAACTCAAATTTGTGTTGTTTAGGTGTGATTGGTTTGAAGCTAAAGAAGACAAATATAGGCTTACATGTGTACATTTCAACAAAAAATGTTATCAAAATGATCCATTTGTCCTGGCGTCTCAAGTCCACCAATGTTTTTATGTGCAAGATCCTTTCGATGAAAATAAACATTATGTTATGAAAATCGTTCCTAAAGATCTGTTTAACATGGGTGATCAATCAAATGCTACAACTCAAGAAGAATATTTTGATGATGCATTTTATGATATTGGAAATATCAATGCATCAAAGAATGAAAACGACCTCAATTGGGTTAGGGAAGATATTCCAGCAACCATAGTTGAGAAGCCTGCACATGTTATGAAGGAATTCAAAGACAAAGATGATTATGACTTGGACGATGAAGAGCTATTAATTTGTATATTTTATTTTGTCCTTTTCAAAAAATGTTCTATTGACTTGTTTTTATATTCCTCTTATTGTTAGTATCTTGGTGTCATCATATTGTCCTATTTTTATATTCCTTTTACTGGTTTGTTTATTTTTAAGTTGGTATTAGTATATTAACAAAAACAATTTTATTTATTGTCCTCTTACTGATATTTTATTTATTTTTCTACAGAAAATGAATAAGGAAGCAAACTTAAAACAAAAGATGAAAGCTCAAGACTAAGGTGAGAGAAATACTTCCAAGTTTGATCTACTTCAAGCAAGATCAAGCAATGAATTACTAAGGAGATTTAAAATCAAGCGTGAAAAGATAATGAGAGGCATTAGAGTAACTAATGAAGATATGGTTGGAACCAAAGAACCAATTGTCAAGCAAAGCAGTCCATCAACTAATAAGATTAGTTCCAAGGCTACTGTGTTAGACAAGCAAATTCAAGGAGTCAAGCATCCTTCAATTAAGATTGCACCTCAAGCACAATTCAAGCTATTAAATTTTGCAGCAATTGATCAAATAAATATATCTTCAAATAAGGATCTTTGTTCAACCAAAAAGAAGTTTGACAATGTCAAAAAAGTTTCAAATGAAGCATCAAAATCCATTATGAATCAAAGAAAATCACCCTTGCAGATTCAAAAAGCCAAAAAAAAGTGTGGATAATGAAGAAGTTCAATCACCATTGAGAAAGGCATCGAAAGAAAATGACATTTCAAGAACAAAACAAAAGGTCAAAAAAATGGTGCAAAATGAAGATGACGAGGAAATGACAAGTCAACAAAGTGCAACAAAGAAAACTAAAAGAATTCCCTTGTGCAAATCAATGTTAATTGAAGATTTTCTTAAGGAAAATAATGAACTTGATGATGAAGAAGAGCTGGGAAATGATACAGGAAGTGAAGAGGAAGAATATGTCATGGAAGAAGAGAATGAAGATCAAGATGAAGATGACGAACATAATGGTAATGATTAAATATTAATTTCTTTATATATATATATATATATATTTGTGACTTATCTTTAGGATTTTATCTTATCTTATCTTAAGTAAACTTAATATCAAAATAGGGACAACTAAGAAAAAAACCAGGGGACCAACTCAGTGCTTGAATATACATGGAAGAAAATTCCGTGTAGAAGTCACCTTAGACAATGACGGAGAAGTGATAGGACCTGATGACAAAGTTGTAATTGACTTAGGGTATTTCCTTGGGACTATTGCAAGGAATTCAACCTTTTGTCCCTTGATTTATACAAACTTTAAGAAAGTGTACAAAAATCATGAGGAAGGTATATGGCCTTATATTCAGGTATAAGAGTTTGATTTTCATAATTTATTTGATCATCAATTAGTTATCACATGTTGATCACAACAATGTTTTTCAGAGTAAATTTATCATTCCTGAGAAAGGAAAGAAAGCTGTTTTTTCTCGAATAAATTATGCATAGAGATGTTACAAATGTTATATCAAGAGGACGCATTTTTTGAAATACTCAACCTTCAAGGAAAGGTTAAAAAACAGGTATGAAAGCATACCAGAACCTCATTTCAAGAAATTGTTGAAATATTGGAATAATAGTATCATCCAAGTAAGTTTATACACATTTTACATTGCTTTTAGTCACTTTGTGTTGTATAGAATCTTTTGCATATATATCCTACTTTAAATTTTTTATTTTTTTGCTTACATTGTAGAACATTAGCAATAAAAATATTGTCAATAAGGCTAAACAGAAGTTTATGCATCGAATGGGGCCAATAAATTTTGCTAGAATTCGTGCAAAAGAGGTACAATATTTATTCTTATTTATGTGTGTTTGTTATATATAAATAACAAGTTATTCTAATAAGTTTTAATTACCAACTTTACCAATAAAGCGTGCAAAGAAGGAAAATGAGGAGAAAGTCACTCAAGCTGAAATGTTTGTCATAACTCATCAACGAAGAAAAGGAAAAATTGATAAAGAAACAGAAAATGCCATTGTATGTTTTTCCTTCTCATTATATATTTTTAATGTCTAAATTTTCAAATTTTAATATTGATTTTTTTTCCTATCAGACAAAACTTCAAAATTCAATTCAAAACTCTAGTGAGCCTCTTGACTAAGCCTTTCAATCATTGTTCGGCAAAGAAATGCCCGGTAGAGTTCATTGTTATGGAAGAACAGCTACACCAACAATGTTAAAAAAAATGAAGAAATTGCTAACATTAAGAAACATTATGAAGGTGAAATTAGTAGCATGAAGGAAAGGATGGAAGAATATGAGTCATTTACAAAGAAAAGGATGGAAGCATATGAGGAACTTCTAAAATGTGTGTTAAAACAGCAAAACCCAAGTTTAAGTGAATCTGCTGTTGATAACATGATGGGGCATGCTTTGGGTATTGCAAATAGTGCAGCACTCCATTCTTCTACATCAACTCATGTTCCTGAAAAGGTATAAGTATATTAGTTTAATTTACTTAACTGTGAGATAATTAAGTTGATTTATTGTTATGATTAGGTATCTTGTAGACTTATAAATTGTTGGTCTTTAGTACTTGTGATATGTTGCTAGTTTTTTCTTCCAATAGGTAGTTTAACATACCTAAATAAAACATTAATTTTGTTGTTGCGATAAAAATTTGTGATTCATTTTTTTAATATTCATAACTATAATTGTATATTATTTCTTTTATTTATATTAATATAATAACTTTCCTGGTTGGACTTGAAGATCATCATCAAGATACATGAAGCTAATGGAATGTATTGAAGACTTGGTTGTTTTTTGGCAATGCAAATTTTGGTTGTTGCATTAGGAATAAAAAACTTGATGGTTTTTTTTGTCTAATCATGTATTGGTTTTTTTTTTTATATCTAGTAATATTTATGTTAATTATTTTTCTTCGCAATATATACTTTAATCAAGACTTGATTATGTTTAACTCTTTTGTGTTTTGTTCAATAGCAATTGGTTAATGTTCAATTATGAATTACAACCAATAATAATTAATTATCAGTGTTTGCCAAAAAAATTGAGAGTGTATGATAAACCTATAGGCAACATTTAGAAAAATGTAGACTAGATAAATTGAATGTTTATGGTTGAAAAGTATAGAGAACACATAAAAAGTGTGGTTTAAAACATTTTCATCACTGTGGTCTAAACAAAAAGGCAACATTTAAATTCTTTTGACAACGTTATAAATGTGTTGCCTGAAACATCCAAATCTATTGTCTTAGACCAAAAAATGTTCCTATACTTTTGACAACGTTATAAATGTGTTGCCTGAAATATAACCGTGGCCTAACTGTATATGCAACATTTATAAACTGTTGTCAAAACTAGTTCATAAAACCGTGGCCAGAAACATTCAAACAAACCGTGGCCTTTTTGAGTGTATTCACCAACGGTTTTTTAGACTTCGTGGGAAAAAGTAAAAAACCGTTGCCTTAAAGAATAGGCCACAGCCACCTACGCCACACTTTATAAACCGTTGTCAAACCTTTAGGCCACAGATATTTTAATTTACGGCACACTTTTTTATTGTTACCACAACTCAAAAATGTTGTAGTGTTCCAATCATGTGGTAATAAGTTTATTTGCTTAAAAAAATATACTTTTTAAACAAAGATTTGGACCGCAAAGCATCACAACAAACTAAGACAAACCCCTTGATTATTGTAAATTAGGGGGAAAAGAAAATTGGAACTTAAAAACTAGCTAGTAAATTTGTTTGTTCGGCTACTGTGGGCACAACCACACTTTGAAGGTAATCAACAAGTGCCGTGAGACAATTTTGTGATGATCCACCTTCTTGAACAGCTTTCCATGCTTTCTCTTTCATATCTTTTGCTCTTTTTCTTATTGCATTACCACCACCATCACCATCCATCAAACTCTTCACACCTTTCTCTATCCTTTCCCAACTCACCACTGTCTTCTTAGCATCATAAGGTGACAAGCTCCACTCCGCCGCACCCACCTCCACCCCAATACGATGCACCTCCGTCACCAATTTCTCGTTATAATATTGATCCCCAAATCCCGGCATCGTAATCATCGGTACTCCAGAACTTATAGCTTCCACAGTGGCATTCCAACCACAATGCGTTAAAAACCCGCCAATTGATGGATGATCCAATATCAATGGTTGTGGGACCCACCCTTTAATCAACATTCCTCTCTTCTCTTCTTCCATCCTCTCTTTAAAACCTTTCGGTAACCAATTTTCATTATCATCATCATCATCTCCTTTTCTGTGAACCACCCAAAGGAATTGATGCTTTGAAGCTTCAATTCCTTTGGCTAGCTCCAGAAGTTGATCGTTTGATAAACTACATAAACTCCCGAAACTAATGTAAACAACGGAACTTGGCTCCTTTGTATCGAGCCAAGTGAGACACTTGTGTTTCGTGGAAGATCCATTACTAATATTAACCGTTTTTTCTAAGGTGGTTTTTATCATGAGTGAAGTGGGTCCCACATGCCAAACCTTACGTCCGGTGAGATTCTCGTAATATTCCGTGTAACCTTCGTCTAATTCGGCGAAGCTGTTAACAATAACGCCGTGAGAGCCTTTTTCTGCTTCGACCAGTGGCTCAGTGAGCCTAGCGAAACCCGGTGACGGTTTAATTGGAAGTGTGATTGGATGAGGAAGTTCAGGAATATGATAAGGACCTGAATCTGAAACAAAAGCTTCAGGATGAGATTTTATAGCTTCAATCATACAAACATCAAAGATTGAAATTGGGTTAAAAACAAGCCTTGGGATTTGTAAAATTTTAGCAGTTGATTCACTCCACGTGAACATGATATCAGGAATGAAAACATCAGGCGGGTTTTGTTTCATGAAGGTTTCAATTTCTGGTTTAAGGATGTGGGCTGCCATGACGATTTTGCTGGCGGTTTGGTTATCCGAAGCGGCGAAGAGATTTTCGACACCGATAGGGAGACCGAGTTGGGTTGCCGGAAATTTAACAATATGGACGTTGATGAAGCTTCCAGTGGCTTTGTCATGTTCGATTGTATTGTCGAAGAGTTGAGCGTTGGAAGGTGTTGTTATGATGGTTACTTTTTGGTTTTTGGAAGCTACTAAACGAGCTAAGTTGACGAGAGGGATTAAGTGTCCTTGTGCGAAGAATGGGAGCATGTAAATTTTTATTGGCTTTGATTTTGTTTCCATTTCTTGCTTGCGATTTTTCTTTCACAGATTGTAACTCCTCTCTTATTTCCTTGGTACTACGGTTATACTCTCTTTTCATGCGTGCGCGTGTGTGTATATATAGATACATAGCGAAACATATTAATTATCTTTTTTTTAAAAGAAGAAAAATACTCCCCTCCATGTTTTTTATAGAAAAATATATATCAAATTTTGTTATCCTAATATTTACATGATTGTTTTTTATAAAAAAGATTACATAGAATATTTATTATTATTGAATATAATATAACCAATTATCTTTTATTTGTGTGATCACAAATCATCAATTCGAATCATTCCAATTAATATGTTAAGAGTGAAAATAAGTTAGATTGATTTTGATATATTGTATAAACAAGGATAATGTTTTTTAAGAAGTTTATTTTGCTAAACAAATGTTATAAATTATAGAAAAAATATTTTAAACATATCAAACCGAATTATTTAAATAAATATGAATAATAATTTTTTATTAATTATTATTATATACATTAAATTTTGAATTTATATAAAATAAATTTATTGACATATAACTAATTTATTCATATTAATTTATATTACTTTTTATATCTAAATATATTATGATAAAATAAAATTAAAAGATAGTATTATATAAATTTAAACTCTTTATAATTTAAATTTTAAATAAAATATTTAATTTCATCAATATATATTTATTTGTTAATTTATTTAAATATTTAATTATTTATTTAATTTTTTTAATATAAAATAGTTTTTTGAGTTAGTTAACAGATTGTATTATGCTTTTGTAAAAGTCAAATTCATATAGGAAAGGAAAAACTTATGATATGTCATTAGTCCAGAAGTTTAATTTGATTTTCATGCTATTTGAGAGACGTTGGTCGCAAAAAAGAGACACGTGGACTACGATAGATTTACACGAGCCACACGCTGTGGCACTTTATTGTTTTAAAATCATAGAAGTGATATATTATGAAAAAAACGAAGCTCGTGAACAACGTGGACTATTTTTTAAACAAATTTGATAAAAAGTAGATTATATACTTTTTGTTTTTTACTCAAGTAGATTATATTTGTTATGAACAAAAAGTGCCTTTAGTGGAGTTACTTATTATTAATGGACATTAAATATGATTCTTTATTTATCTATTTGTTTCGTATAAATAGAATTTATATTATTATAGATATATTTTTATTACGCGAAAAATAGGATTTTACAACGCTGTAGAATCGAGTGCTGTAAAAAGATACAACAACGCTTTTTTAAAATTAAAAAGCACAATAAAACATGTTAATATATTGCGCACTTATTATACACATTTTACAGCGTTTATTTGAAAAAGCATTGTAAAAGGTGCATTAAGTATATGCATTATTATGCACCTTTTACAGTGCTTATTGAAAAGAGTGCTGTAAAATGTGCATTATAATGCATATATTGAATGTACCTTTTACCACGCTTATTGAAAAGAGCACTGTAAAATGTGCATTATAATGCATAATGCATATATTGAATGCACTTTTTACAACGCTTTTTCAAATAAGCGTTGTAAAATGTGGACCTAATATATGCATTATAATGCACATTTTACAGCGCTTATTTGAAAAAACGTTATAAAATGTGCACTCAATATATGCATTATAATGCACATTTTACAGTGCTTATTTGAAAAAGCAATATAAAATGTTCACTCAATATATGCATTATATTGCACATTTTACAACGCTTATTTGTAAAAGGTGCATTCTTATTTTAGTTTTATTTAAAAATGTTGAAAATGAAATTTTTAAAAAGCGTTTTTTTGGTTTTTTATGCCATTTTTTTAAAAAGCGCTGACTTTTAATTCATTTTCCAAAATAATTTTCATCTAGAATCAGTTCACACAATCAGTACACAAAAACAGAACTATATAACTTAACTTTATATATTAATTTACACAACAACAGAACATATTCAGGTACATATATAACTTAACCCATATTCCTTTTTACTTGGATGTCAAGACACGACCCGTATTTAGCAAGGTATGACTGACTTATTTTAGGAGCAGTAGCGACTGATTTTCCTCGATCTAGTTTTTTAGCTGCAACTTTGGCAGCTTTATTACCCTCCAGCTTTTGAAGTTTGCCAGCTTTATTACCCTCCAATTTTTTAGGTTTGCCGACTTTATTTTGATGTGCGGGTGATTTATTTGATTGAATCTGAAAAAATGAGGTTAAGTGTTAGTTTATTGAATCTGAAAAAATGAAAAACCTTATAGAATAAATGTGACAAACCTTTTCGGGCGATGTAATTGACTCGTTTCTGATAATCTTTTTATCATTCTCTTTAGGCTTTTTCATAAATGTGAAATTAAAGTTAGCAGCGGAAAAAAATCAGCAATTAAATTACATGAACTTAGTTCAGATTACATGGCTTATATAAAACCATTAAACATGTACATTAAGATGTCTTTCTTATTTTTCTGGTGGGATTCACATTTGTTTGTCCATTAACGATACGAAACGACGGATTAATCCAAATTCCCTCATCATGATCATCTCTAAGCTATAAACCATCATCAGTTCAATCAATTTCATGTGGTTGTGATGTTGCAAATATAAGACCATTACCAACATCTTCATCATTATTGTTATCATCACTTATTTTATTGGTCGATAGGACAACAAATCATTTATCATCAGCAAGATCAGTGACATAAAACACTTGTTGAGCTTGCGACGCCAAAATAAAAGGCTCGTCTTTGTATCCCACCCTATTAAAATCGACAAGCAAGAACCCTGACTCATAAATTGGAACGCCATTATTATTATCGACTCATTTGCAACCAAATATGGGAACACAAAACATTGTGTAGTCTAACTCCCATATGCACTCGATAACCCCAAAATATGATAGATTTGCATAAATTGGGTTTTTGTCTTTTTCACTTTAGACATGCATCGCTTCAGCTACGAGAGTGACTCCGCTATTTTGCATAGGGGTCTAATCATCTTGTTCATTGGTATAAAATGTGTAGTTGTTAATTACATAACCAGTGTAAGAAAAGACATGTAAACTTTGACCATTTGCTAGCAACCTCAATCTCTATGAAATTGATCTGGGATCTATATCAAACTTTGACTTTATGTGATTATTTAACCATGTTATAAAACTTCGATTATGCTTACGAGTTATCCAATTTTGATTCCAATTCATGTTCAAATGAGATAACTAATCCATGTGTATTGTAACATATGGTTGAACCTCATCATCATTGTGTCGGACATACAATTGTGCCTGCTCCCATTTTGTCCTTGATATAGTCATTAGTCTCCTTCCAATTATCCTTTCTCCTGATATTCTTCCCGAATGACGAGACATGGGAAGTCCTATGGATTCAACATTGGGCAGATATTCAGTACAAAATTCAACAGCTTCTTCAACAATGTACCGTTCAACAATACAACATTCTGGTCGACTTTTACTTTTTACGTACCCTTTTAATATTTTCATATATCATTCTATCGAATACATCCATCTCATATAAGCTGGCCCACAAAGTTGTGTCTCTTTAACCAGATGAACAATAAGGTGAACCATTATATCAAAAAACGAGGGTGGGAAATACATTTCAAGCTCACACAAAGTAACAACAATTTCCCTATGCAATGTCGCTAATTTCTGAGGATCGACTACTTTACTACAAATTTCCCTGAAGAAGAAACATAATCTAGTTAAGTCTCATCGAACTTTTTCAAGTAAAATGGAACGTATACCTATTGGTAGCAAATGCTCCATTAGAATATAACAACCATGAGTCTTCAAACCTTTTAACTTGAGATCTTTAATACAAACCAAACTTTTAATGTTTGAAGAGTATCCTTCTAGAACTTTAACTTCGTGTAGAAATTGACATAAAATAATTTTTTTCCTTTCTAGATAGAGTATGAGCAGCTGGAGGTAGATATGTGCGATTTCCTTTCTTTACGGGACCCAATTCATTTCTTATTCCCATATCGACCAAGTCAATCTTGCATTGATGTCATCTTTAGACTTTCCTAGAACATTGATTAACGTACCAATAACACTATCAAATACATTTTTTTCAATATGCATCACATTGAGGAAATGTCCTATATACAATGACTTCCAATATGGCAATTCAAAGAAAATTGACATTTTCTTCCACCCAATTTTGACCAGCTCTCCCGCAAAAGGTTTGCCAAATTTATTGGTCAAACCTTGTACTTTTTCAAGTATTTGATATCCATTTGATGCTAAAGGAGCTTTACCTTCCTTTGATTTTCCATTGAATGCATTTCTCCACCCACGATACAGATGACTATAAGGTAAAAATCTACGATGTCCAAGAAATACATTCTTCTTACAATGTTTCAACCGCATCCAATTTGTACTCTCTTCACATATAGGATATGCACACTGACCTTTAATGTGATATCTTGATAAATTACCATATGCTAGAAAATCATTAATTGTGCCAAACAATATAGCCCTCAAATTGAAACACTCTTTCTTATACGCATCATAAACTTCCACACATGTCTCCCACATAATTTTTAAATCATCAATTAAAGGAGTCAAGTATACGTTGATTTCATTCCCCGGTTGTTTGGGTCCATAAATTAACAAAGACAACATCATAAACTTACGCTTCATACATAACCATGGAGGTAGGTTATAAATCAACAAAATCACAATCTACGTGATGTGTGAGATGCTTTGAAGACCATGTGGAATCATTCCATCAATAGAAAGTGCAAGTCTTAGATTTCTTGACTATATCCCAAATTCAGGATATTCGTGATCAATTTTTGCCCATTGTGGGGAAACTGCAGGGTGTCGATACTTTCCATCTCTAATTCTTTCATCTGCATGTCATGTCAAGTGTTTTGAATATTCTTCACTACGATACATGCGCCTAAATCTTGGTATTATAGGAAAATACCACACGACTTTTGCTGGAGTAGATTCTTTCTTTTTAAATCGAAAGACATTGCATTTTGGACACGCCTTTAGTAATTCATATTCGTTTCGAAATAAAATGCAATCGTTAGGACACGCATGAATCCTTTCGTAACTCATGCCAATAGAGCACAAAATTCGTTTAGCCTCGTAGGTTCGACTTGGAAGTTCATTATCATCTGGAAACATATCTTTTAAGAGTGTTAATAATTTTGTGAAACTTTTATCAGACCATCCATTACTCGCTTTTAAGTTGTACAACTTTAATATCGCCAACAGTCTTGTGAATTTAGTACAACCATTATATAATGGTTTCTCTGCATCACACAACAAACTCTCAAACATTTTAAGACAATCCCAAAGATCTTCTTCGACTGCTTTTGCAATCTCCTCAACTCGATCCGACTCATATGTATTTGTATCGAAGTCAGTTGAAGCATATGTCAAACCATTCTCAAAATTAATGTTTCCTTTTTTTTTTTCTCACCATGTGTTATCCAACATGTATAACTTTGATCAATTCCATTCCATACTAAATGTTCTTCCAATTCATCTTCTCTAACGCGTTTTCCAAAACAACATTTTAAACAAAGGCAAACGAATCTATTTGGATCTTTTGCATTCTTCACTGCAAACTCAACAAACTTGTTCACTCCGTTTTCATACTCTTTTGACAATCGATTGGCAGACATCCATTTCCGGTCCATATTATATGACCTATATAAATGCAATTACAAAAATAATAAGCTACTGATAAGATTATACCAATATATAGTACACATATCTAACAATTTCAAAACAGAACAGATCAACAAATTTCAAAAAAGAAAAAATATTATATGATTTATTAGTTTTCGTGACAACAACAAATTAATAAGTACAATACCTGAGACAACGTATCCAATTTTTTTAAAGGAGGAGCAGTAGATGGCCGCAAGTACGTAGAGGAGAGGAGGGTTCCTAGAGTAGAGGATGAGGGTTCGTAAATTTGTTTTTATTTATTTAAAGTAAATGATTTTTATTTAAAGTGAATGATTTTACATCGCTTGTGTAATAAGCGCTCTAATAGGTCCTTTAATTATGTGAATACACAAGACTTTTATAGCGCTTGTAAAAAAAGCGCTCTAATAGGTCATTTAATTATTTGAAAGCGCATGTCTTTTACAGCGCTTGTAAAAAAAGCGCTCTAATAGGTCATTTAATTATTTAAAAGCACATGTCTTTTACAACGCTTGTAACAAAAACACTCTAATAGGTCATTTAATTATTTGAAAGCGCATGTCTTTTATAGCGCTTGTTCAAAAAGCGTTGTAAAACATTATGTGAGGGCGCTTCATTTTATAGAGCTTGTACACAAGCGCTGCAAAAGTCTTGTAAATATTGTGTGCAAATGCTATATGATCCTACAACAGCGCTTGTCAAAAAAGCGTTGTTATATGCTCCGTTATTTTTAAAATATATTTACAACAACGCTTGTATTTAGTAAGCGTTGTAAAATGTGCGCTGTAAAATGTCATTTTTGGCGTAATGTTTGAATAATATAATTCAATATTCTTTTTTTTTTATTGTATTTTTCTTCTTTCTCTTTATTTTATTTATTTATAATTTTAATTAATTTCATAACACGTTATCAGATATCCGTATGAGACTTTATCATATGAGCCAAAGTATAATTTATCTTGAGTTTCTATTGCATGAATAGTTTTTCTTCTTTTTTATACTATCTTTTGTTTATGATTTTGTTTCTATGTTTAACATCTTTTTTTTTTTTGTCAATTTATTTATTTATTTTCCGTATATAAGTTTTGGTGATGAATTTCTTTTGCATTTATAATTACCATATCTTTATTTGTTTATCATTGTTTAATTTTGAAAGAAATTAACAATTAAACGTCTCTGAAGGATTGCAAAAGTGTGATTTTCTTGGATCGACATATATGATGATTTGTTATATAGTTTGTGAGGATCATTTGCTAACAATAATTTTCTTGATCAAATATTGTGAAGATCATTTGTGATATAAATCTTGAAGAACTAAAACAAAGTTGACATTTTTACTATCACAATGCAATTGAACTCTACCTTGCTAAACACCTTGTTCCTTTACTAACCCTGTAACCCATAAGGCCTTTTTAGTATCCTCAACTACTATTATGTACTCTACTTTAATTGTAGATATAGTCACTATGGATTGAACTAATGAATTCTGTCAAATAGGTCATTTAGTGAGGGTAAGTCATATCATGGCGTAGACCTTATATCATCCATATCACTTGCATAATCAAAATCAACATATCCTACAACTGATGGATCACCTAGTTCACTGCTAAACATGATACCATGATCTGTTGTACCCTTCAAATACTTGAAAATCCACTTGACTGCTTCGTAATGACGTTTACATGGTTTAAATATAAACTTTCAGACTTTACTTACAACTTGTGCCAAACCATTAAATACATTAAACAATAAAAAAAACTAGAATACAAAACCTTTGACATATACTCAACTATTACATTTGTCTTTGAACATTGATCCAACAAGAGTTTAAAGTGATTCACTAATGGAGTTACCACTTTCTTTGAATTTCTCATATTTGTTATCTCAAACACCTTTTCAACATAGCTTTTCAAATAGATCCACAATCTTATAGAACTCATTTCCCTACGGTAGAGAGAAAACACAAGAAAAGGGGTTTTGAATTAATTTTTGCTTAAGAAAACTTAATTATAAAAATAAATTATAAATTGGTGATGTTAAAAGTAAGAACATATAAAGAGATAAGAAAAGGAACACATACCAATTTATTCTGGTTTACCACCAATATAATAGCAATGTTCAGTTCTTTCCCACTAGAGGATTTAATCAACTAAACACCTACTAGTCAATTTGACCATGTTCACGTCTTCTCAACCTCGTAACTTAGTAGAATCAAGTTTTTGAAGGTAACATCCACTACTAAGTTAAATTACAAATAATACTTAAGATTGTTTTTTGAATATCTCTCACAAGAGAAATTTTACAAGGTATTCTTGTTGGAAATATATGACTTCTCTTTCCTAAAAATGTATATGACAGTCTTTAAAAAATCACAAGATTGCTACTCAGTTTAACAAAACCAATTTTATTAAACAGAAGATCAATCACGGTCCCAATGAATTATTTCTAAGAAAAGGTTCACAATTACATGAATTGTCTAATAACTAATGCAACAGATACAGTAATTGTTCAACTGATTAATCAAGATACAAACATGCAAATTCAACCATTCAAGTAATATCAAACAAATCAGAATTTTGTTATCACATGCATTCAAGATTAATCAAACAATCAATATAGAAATAAAAGAGAAAGGATAAGAGAATGATACACATAGATTTATACTAGTTCGGTCGTCTGTAAGACAACCTACATCCAGTCCCGAAATCAACTCGATTTCAGCCTTTCTTTCAATAGAATCTTCTAGAGTGTGTTTTTACAGACTTTCCAGCTCTCACGACCTATTTATCCAAAAACTAAACTCTCTTGCTTCTATTGCGCACCACTATATCCCTCAATTCAATCAGCAGATTCTCCCAAGATCACAATGAAAATTCTTCTTGATGAGCCCTCTCAACAAAGAAGATAGTTACCAGTTTCAATACTGGGTTTTTACAAGACTTTCTTTACAAAATGTTGTTTACAGAGATTACAAAAGATCAATGATCAACAGTAAATGTGACTCAATCAATCTATGAAATGCACACAATAAGGATTTGCCAAGATAGTGTTTAGTGTGATTTCAAGCCTTTTTCTCAAAGTACTTTTTCAGAATCTCTAGGTTATGAAAAAGTGTATTCAAAGTAGTACAAAGGTTTTCAAAGGTTTTCTCAAAGTTCTATATCAACTTCTGAGCTATGTCAAAAAGTCCTTTGAAAAACATATTTGAGTCAGCTTATATATGTTTCAGAAAAACACAGTCAAATCGATTTCCCAATCGATTTTATAAAGGTTTAAAACACCCCCAATCGATTATCGTGTTTCTTGTTTTTCTTGAATCTTGAACATATATGAATCAATCGATTTGCCAATCGATTCTTTTAATGCACAAATCAGAAAACAGAAGCAAGTTCATATCAGCATCGATTGAGTAATCGATTTGAGATGTTTTGTTCAAACAAGGAGATCAAAACAATCGATTACGCAGTCGACTGATATTCAATCATAATCGATTTGGCAATAGGTCTGTAACTACAACAATTACTCTAATCAATTTGTCAATCGATTGGACTGATCACAATCACTCTAGTATTTTTGCTCTAATCGATTTGTCAATCGATTTGCTTTGTCACAATGATTCGGCTATTTTATTCCAATCGATTTACCAATCGATTCGAATTATTACATTGACTTAGCTATTTAGAAAACATTGATTTGCCAATCGACTATGAACTTGGTTTCTGATATGTGATTAAACATTTCAATATCCCAATCGATTTGCCAATCGATTAGTATATATCTTGCAAGTCAAGAAACAAAATTCAATTGATGTCTCAATCAATTTGATTTATCATAGAGGTACAGACTTATAAAAAGCTTTTAACCAATCGATTTGGCTTAATTAATGGTTGTCTCTGTGACTTACTAAATTGATTAATCAATTGATCTCCCAATCGATTGTTCAATTGATTGGTTCATTGTAGAGGTCAAGTCTGATGAAAAAGAAAACTCGAAATCGATTTGCAAGGTTTTTAGCTTGCCCCTGTAAGTCACAAAATCGATTTCTCAATTGATGTATGAATCGATTGTCCAATCGATTGAGTTTCACCCAGAGTTCAGGTTTCACCAAGGTCCTTTAAAGAATCGATTTATCAATCGATTTGCTTAGTGACAATTTTACTTCTGAGTCAATCAATCGATTGCCCAATGGATGTATCAATTGATTAGCTAATCGATTTGGTTACTTTGTTCATATTAAAATTTTATTTTAACTTGGCAAATGCTTATGCATGAAATCATATTGACAAGTCTAATAACTTATTAATACAACCACTAATGACACTTAAGCAGAGTTGCATCTTTGTCCAGCACATTCTCCACTTTTAGCTTGATTCCTTGTGTTCCAAGCTTGTGTCCAAATGTATAATGTTTGCTTGTTTCTTCCTAAAATTTAATTTGGTTCAAACTATTAGTTTTATCAAAATATGCTTGAACATTGTATGTTTGTTAATTATGTCAAAACCATAATCAGGGGGACTTATGTCCAACAATTCTCTCATAGTGTATTTGAGGTTTTTCAACACTAAAAAAATAATACAAAAGTTTGTTTCATGGGTTGTTGTATACGATGGTAGTAGGTTTCTTATATGTTTGTAATGAAGATCACAAGTCCTTTTCTAGAGAAACCTCAAGGCCATTAGGGTTTTCGACTATTCATGTGATTGCATGAAACCAACTTGTAACATAATGACTCATATCAAATCTTCAGAGATCTTAAATCAACATTAAAACTTGTCTAAATTCTTCTTTGTAATTGATTCTACGTATCTTGATAGAAGCAACAAAAGTAATAAAGGATTACATTTTTTCAAAGGATGTCATGCACTTTTTTAGTTAGAGGATAAATCTAACTTTGATGAGCAAATGATGTAAGAATGTTGACTTCTTCAAAATTTTGAGCTTTAATAGTTGACTTTTTATCAGAGCATTGACTTTGTCAAAGTATTGACTTGACGCTTTCAACAAACGGTCAACTATTTGCTAGATTCCTCAAACGAGAATTATCAGTGTGAGCTTCATTAATAGATTATTATAGGCACGTTGATGGCACATTTAATAGAGTTTTCACAACTATAACAAATCTTCCAAAGCATTATCTTGTTTTCTTTATTTATCTTCTCTAATTTTTAGAGGATGCAAAGTAAATGTCTTTAAGGTTCATGACAAGGGAGCTACATGTTGGAACCAAGTTGGTTCCAGGTACAATTTCTCTATATGGTTTTGATGCTAATAAAAGTACTTTGTAAGAACAATTTATTGCACTAAATTTTTTTATTAAGTATGCAAAAATTAGAACAGGAAAATCGGAGGAAACTACTAAAGGATACAACTAGAGAAAGTAACTAGAGGATACCACTAGAGGATATCATTAGAGGAAGTGACAAGAGGATACCACCACTAGTGGATATCACCAGCAGAGGAAGTGAAAAGTTAGAGGAAACGAAATCAAAACGGTCAAATCCATGTGATGGAAAAGTTCTCGAATCTACCTCTAATAATGTAAGAACCTTAACTTTAAATTATAATTTATGTATTTTGAGGAATTTTGTGTTGAATTTCTGAGGTTTTTAGCCAATTTTTTGGTATTTTGTGTGTTGTATGCCAAAACTATATTTTTGGAGCCCTGATTAAAATTATTTAATTACGATGAATCTTTTGTCAAAAGAAAAACTTTCTGTGATGCAGTGTTTTTCAAAAAAATTCATCTGCCGATTAAATTGCGGCGAAAGAAGATATTTTTCTAAAATAGTGGTTTGAAAAGTGATGTGAAGCGATGGGTGAAATGATGTTTTTTTAAAATACCTAGACATTTGGTTGGATATTTGTTTGATTTTAATTAATATATATATGGAAGAAAAGGAAAGGAAGGAAAACAAAAAAGGAAAGAAAAGTAAACATTTTCCCTGCCTCGCGAACGTCTCTTCCTTCTTTCTTCTATGTTTCAAAAACAGAGAAAACTATGTTAGTGGTTTTCAAAATTGTCAAACACAAATTCTCACTTTCCTTCTACATCTAAGCTCCCTTGCGAGAATTGACAGAAGGGGAAGTTGCCCCTTGCCACACTGTGGTGCTAGTGAGCTAGTTTTAAAAGCGATGACGCAATATGAAATTTTACCGGAATTAATCGTGATGCCGTAATCGGTTGTTAAAGCTACTGTTAACGTAAGGGCTCCTTCCAAACTTTTAGTTTGCATTTAGGACCTTATATGTGAATTTGTGGAAAATAAGTTTTATGTGTTTGAAGTATATTTGTGAAAAATATGAATTTAATTCGATTTATGAATGGATTAGTGGAATTCAAATTTGGTGTGTTTGAGGTGTGGTTTGTGGTGATTTATGTTTAGTGGGTTTGATGTGTTCATAATTAATATTATTAATTTTTTAGATGTGTTTTATGTGTGGAATTGTGAAAATAGAATTTAAGGTGATTTAAGTGTAGTTGAGGAATTGTTTTGATGTGTTTGAGGGGTGGTTTGTGAAAATTAATTTGGTGTAAAATTATGTTTGCAATTGTGAAAATTAATGGGTGAATTATGGTTGAAATATGTAGAGTTGTAATATGGGTGATTTGCGAATTAAATTTGGTAGAATTGAGAAATTGAAATTGATGGGTGAATTGTTGAATTAAATTTGAGGTGGTTAATGAGTGAATTTGTGGAGATTAATTTGGTGTGTTTGAGGTGTGGTTTGTGATTAAGGGTCATACTATCAAAACATATCTTATTTGGAAGAAATATTTGTCGATCAAGCTAGAATAAAGATACGATTTATAATTAACAAGAGAGTGACATGAAGACCTAATTTCATGTATAAACAATGGATCAAGGCTACAGAAGAAAGATACAACCACATATAACCACACCGAACAACAAACTCAAAAATCCTAAAAACCAAAGTCATTTAGAAAAACCTCAAGAGCACAATTTTTCTAAGTAGTAGGAGTTTAAGGTTTTAAGTTCTAGCCAATCTCTCGTTCAATTTTATATTCTTTAGTGCTTAGTCTTCATTATAAGTGTAACATCCTCTAAATATATTGTTTAAAATAATTAGAACCTATCAATATTATTCAATATTAAATTATGTGTGATAATTATTTGTCTTGGTCGATTTATTGTAATTCATAAAGTAATTAGTAAGAATTATTATATGTAAATGTGTTTTTTTAGTGTTAGAAGAATTTGGGCTAAGGGTTTGAGGCTTGGTTTGACCCAACCCACTTGAATGAGTAGAAATTTGGGCTATGTGATTGTGTTTGGTTTTGATGATCAACGTTAACAAAAAAAAAGAGAAAAAATATAGTGACATTTTATCCCTCTTATTCTTCGTTTAGATCCAGCATTATCTAACTAACAATTTCCACTTTAAATTTTCTCTAAGTCCACAATTTATGTATACTCACTAATAATAAACAAAAAGGAACACCGGAACCCTAGCTACCATCACCTTCACACCTCATTTTCTTCATGTATCCAAAGCTTGGAAC
This sequence comes from Cicer judaicum, assembly GCA_037974835.1. Lineage (NCBI taxonomy): Eukaryota > Viridiplantae > Streptophyta > Magnoliopsida > Fabales > Fabaceae > Cicer > Cicer judaicum. Next base: position 5,106,932 of record JBBPBS010001012.1, read on the forward strand.
TTCTTTTCCTTGTGAATAACTTCGTGGGGCTTAAAGCTTTGTACTAGGAAGAAAAGCGGTCAAAGTAAGTGTTTTTCTCGACGTAAATTATAGATAGGCCGTTGGTTGGATGGTATGAAATAAATAATCGTGATTACTTATATTTTAAAAGGAATAGATGTAGACTAATAGATTAAAATAATAAAACCCCAATTTTTGTTGAGTTTGAATTGTAATTTATGACTTCTATGGAGTAAAGTATAAAATTTTATGCTATGTGTGATAAAATTGTAGTTTTATGATGAATATGAAATGAAGTTTTAATTTTTACCTTATATGTGATAAAGTTTTAACTTTTATTATGTATATGAATTGGAGTTTGAATTTTCTTGTGATATATGTTAAAGTTTTAATTTCTATGGCCTATATGATATCAAGTTTCTATTTTTAGTGGATGTAGTGAAATTCATAATTTTTATGATTATTTGTCTATAAATATGTGATACTCATGATAAGGATGTGTGGTATGTGCTATTAATGATATGTGAATAAGGTGATGATTTTAAAAAGTAATTTTGAATGCATATGACATGATTCTTAGTGGGCTATGTGGAAATATATCTCTTTGATATTATATCATCATGTCATGGCATATGCATCTACGTGGGAGTTGCCTTAGTGGCAGGTTTGTTTTCCCCATTGGTATGGGTGATCTTTCTATGTAGAAGTTGCCTTAGTGGTAGGTTTATATCTAGATCATATAGTTTTAGGAGCATGTATTATGCATATGTTTTGATATACAATTTACTAGTTTGCATATTTTTTTCTTTTCAATTAGAAGTTTTTACTTGTAAATAATTTGTTTTATTCTTCTATATGTTTAGCTTTGGTTGATATGGATGATGGAAAAAACTGACTCTTACAACAACATTTTAGGTACTAATGAGTTCGAGAAGATTCAAGAGTAGTTAATGAGTATTGACATGTGACAGACGTGGGGTAAACAGGGACTTTATTTTCAAGACAATTTTGTAATAATAGAATTGTCCAACATTTCTAAGTTATTTCTAATCTTTTGTTACAAACTTTAAAAATGTATTAGAATTCTAGAAATACGAAAGTGGTTCTCTTCCGTTAAGAATAATTTTCTTTACTTTGTTTTAAATTTGGAATAATTTTCTTAATGATATTAAATAACACGGTTGTTACTAACTATTTAAATAATAAATGTTAAGTATTCTTAAAAAAAAAATTTGAAAACTTTTCTAAGCAATAAGTATTTTTTTTAAGTCATGTTTTGGATTAAAAATCTGGGGAGTTACAATAAGTGTGGGAAAATCATTGTTACAATCATCTTGTTAGAAGCAAACTAATCAAGTTCAAAACTTTTTTAACCCAGATCGATAGTGGTTTTAGTGTTCCTCAAACAATTCAGGGTTGTCAGATTATGTTCATAAGACTTGATTTATAGGTTCAAGGTAATGTGTGCTTTCAATAATCTGGGGTTGTCAGATTGTATGGAGATGACTTGACTTATAGAACCAAGGTGTTGTGTGTCTTCAACAATCTAGGGTTGTCAAATTGTGTGGAGAAGACTTAACTTGTAGGGTTAAGGTGTTGTGTTCCTTCAACAATTTGGGGTTGTTAGATTTTGTGGAGAAGACTTGGCTTGTAGAGTCAAGGTGTTTGTGTTCCTAAAAAAGGATGAGGTTGTCAAGTTGTTTTGAGAAAACTTATATGTAAGGTCAGATGTTGTGTAATTCAAGGAGTTGAATTAGAAGATTAAATTCTTCTAAGTGATGGGACTAGACACAACTACCATGTTGGTGGTGCACCAGGATAAATTATTTATGTCACTTTACTCCTACATTCCTTAGATTTGTTACTACTTTTTCTCTAAGTCATCAAACCCGAACAAGCTTTAATCAAATAATGAAGAAAAAAAAACTCCCAACTTAGACAAACACAATTCAACCCTATTATCTTGTTTTCACCTTCAATTGACATTAGAGACTGATCTCAATGTTGAGCACTTTACAGTGTTTGAGGAAATATTTAAGGATTCAACATGTTTGGATTTGATGAAGAAGCTGTTAGAGGAAACATCAACAAACCACATGTGTTTGATGGTGAACATCATGAGTACTAGAAGGACAAGCTGAGGAGTTTCTTTATTTCACAAGATCCTGAACTTTGGGACTTGGTGGAAGATGGTTATATTGCTCCAACAAATGAATATGATATTGAAATTTTAAGAAAGAAGATGGATGTTTATTAGAAAAAGATGTACAAGAGGCATCATAAGTCCAAAGCATTCATGATAAATGCAATCACATTCAAGGAATTTGACAAGTCCACCAACAAGGAGACAACAAAGAGTATTCCAAATTTAACTTGTAGTTATGTCTGGTCTTAAGATTAAAAGTACTTGAGAAGAGTTATACTACTACTGATCATGTGAAGAAAATTCTTAGGAGTCTGCCAAGAAAATAGAGACCTAAGATTACAACTATTGAAGACGCTAAAGATCTTAATACTCTTAAATTGAAAGAATTGATTAGCTCCTTGAGATCACATAAAATTAGCTTGTAGAGGACGGACCCAAGAAGAAGCAACAACTTTGGTTCTAAAATCAAAGCAGAAGAGGGTTCTAAAGGCATCAACAGAATTAAAGGATAATGATTTAGATGATCAGAAGCTGAACTCAGAGGTAACAAGCACAATAAAATAATAGTCTTATCTTTGTCATTGACCATCACCTCGAGCCTTACCAAATAAGTGATTATTCTGTTGAAGGAATTAACATCATTACACCAAAAATGAGTATATATAGAGCTCATTTTACAACTTTTTTTTGTTGTTGAAAAATCGTTGTTGTTAAATTTATTAAATACATAACTTTTAGATAACATTTTTTATGTACAAGCAAGGTTGTAGGCCTAACCCTTAGACAAAACTTTTAGATAACATTTTTTCCTGTGAAGTGTTGTCTTAGGTCTTATAAAAAAAAATTGTGAACCTTAGAAAGCACTTTTCTTGCCCAGTAGAAACCCTTCTTCGTTCTTCTTATTGACCAAAAACCTTTATCTTCTTCAATCTTCTCTTATTTGCATGTTTCCTCTAGAAACCAAAAACATGAGAAAACCCTAGAAATTCGAAATCCAGAAATGTGAAACACTGAAATCCATGAGTTACAAACAAAATATTTGTCATGTACATTCTAAATATAAACCATAAGTAGTAACATGTGAACAATTTTATAAGTCTTCTTATTCTAATTATTTTAAACTGTCATTTTCTTTGTTGGATGTGATTTTATATTCGAATATTCATTATGAAATTATTTAAGTAATTTGATCTTTAAGTAAAACAAAAAAAATTATTTTGAGCTAATATATGCATTGTTTACATCTACGTAGTTGGAGAAATTTTTTATTGATGATATGCGTTTCTAAACTATTTTCTTGAAATTCTCACGTTTTATTCCATGAGTATATTTTGAACCACTTCAAATGAGCAAATAAATATTCTATCTTTTTTTGATTTATTTTATAGTTTATAGTTATATAAATAAAATATGTAGATTTGATTTATTGACTTTTATTTGTTGAAGGAAGCCTTGTGTTCCCATTTATATGCATACATCACTGACGAACTTTTGCATATAAATTTTTATTTTGAATAATATTATTTGAAAGATATGATTGTTCATTATTGATTCAAAGGGATTAGAACAATCGAAACACATCATTGTAAATCAGAAATTTACAAATCATATTAAAGTTTGTTGGTGATAAGGCCAGTATTATTATTTAAAAATTAGTAAAATCTTTATGTCAATGAGTATTAAAGAGCCAAAAGATTCTTAAATCAAATAATTTTTGTGTTATTAATTCCAAAAGAAAGTTGCCAATTTAAGAAAACGAATCTCTCACATTTCTAGAATGTATATGAAGTTGTCAGTCTCATCTATCATGGTGATGTGTATTTGTCTAATTAGAAGTTTGTAAGATTGTTATGTCGACTAATTTGACTAAGATGTCTCTTTCATAATAATCTATAAATAATTTGGAAAATGATGAACATTTATTGGATTTGATGTAGAACATCATGTAGTAGATGTTCATGTGCAACAATGTACTCAATGATTCATTCCTTAGACATTTAAAGTTAATTGTATAATCAACAATTGTGAGATCATAACTTCCCACAACGTTAGACCTTGTTATAACATTTATGCTGAGACATTGATTCATAACAAGCAAACAAATTAGTTTATGTCAGCCTTTCCTACAATTTAAGGATATAAGTCTCTCACATTTATAAAATGTATATGAAGTTATATTTATGAATCAGTAACTGATCGTGTGGATCAATAAACCGGCCATAAACTAAATGTTATGTGAATGTTTGTTGTAAACTCACAATCAGAAGTTTGTGAGAATGTTGTGTCAAATAATTTGAGTAAGATATATTTTTCATAATTATCTAAAAATAATTTGGAAATTATTGAATATTTATTGGATTTGATGTTGAACATCATGTAACATATGTTCACATGCAAAAATATACTTGATGATCCATTCTTTAGATATCTAAATTTAATTATATGATCAATACTTATGAGATCATAACTTCAAAATTATGCTTTGGGAACGTGCAATCATGCATGCTAAGATATTGATTTGCATCAAGCCAACAAATTAATATATGTAAGTTTTCCCTTTAATTTACAATCAATTTATGAGTTGATAATCAATTATTCATCATCTAAGAGATTTTTTGAAAGTGTATGTTCCAATTGATCCAATACAATGCACTAAGATGAGTCAAAAAAAAATTGAAAATACATATTGGATATGAAATTTTTATTAACCAACAAATTGGTGACTTCTTTATAAATGAGTTTGTTGATTATCATTTAATGAGTTAGAATGTCGAATATTAGAGAGAAGGGGAGGGGGGTGGAGAAAGAGAGAATAAGCAATTGAAAATTATAATTGATCCTTATACAAACTAGTTTCAACCTGAAGTTCAAAAGATAACCTCTTTCTAAATTTTATAAAACCAATTACTAGTTGATAATGCCCCAATCAAAATGGATGTCACTATTTGGAATCTAATATTGTAAATCAATCACAACTGTGTTTGAAGCGTGCTAGGCAAGTTGATTCCAAGGACAAAAATCCTTAAACAAGAAAATGAGATAAAAAAGAAATATGGCCCAAGTGAGGATATAAAAATTCCAAGAGAGTAATTTGACATAAATTTTCAGCTCTACAAGAACTGGCCAGGTGCCTGAAATTTATGAAACTAAAGAGATCTTGATAAGTTGTATCGTGAATGGAATGTAATAGAAATAAAATGAAGTCAATGATGACAATGTTTTAACATACAATATAGTGCTATATGTGATAAATGATACTAAGGATGATAAACTAGATTATGTTAAAAATTATAGACAAAAAATGCTTGGAAAATATAAAGAAGCCATTGAAGAGGAATTAAGATCTCTTTTCAAAGAAAAATGTTATTTGACCATGTAGTTTGCTCATCTAAATATGTGAAGCTAATTAGATATCATTAATTTTTTGCACTATAACATAACGAGCATGACGAAATACATATATTCAAGAGTACAAGTAAAAGTGTACCATTGATTTTTAAGATATATATTCACCAGCAAAGAATTCAAAAACTTTTTCATATTTGATTAAGTTTAGTAGCTATGAAAGGCTCAACTTATATGAAAGTTGTGCTGCAACGTATTTGTATGGCTTACTTGATAGTGATTATTGTATAAAACTTCTTGAATAATTTAATTGTTGTGAAACAAACATCTTAAACTATTGAAGAAATGGTTTAATCAAAATGAGCTATCTTTATGTGCTCAAACAATTTAAATGCACATTGTGTAATATTTTTAATTAATATTTTCTTATCGAGGGATATGGAAATGACATAATTTAAAATTTGATTGCATAAGAAAATAGTTTAAGATGAAATATCCAACAAAGATAATTTTTTTTTTTTGAGATTACAAAATAAGTATTCGAAGAGTGTTTTTGTGAATTATGAAGCTTACATAGCAAATGTTCTAAATTAGTTTCTATATAGACAAGTCAAATTAGTTGTGCAATATAATTGTTATAAGGTCACCAATTATGAACAAATGCCTTCTTAGAACTTGAGAAAATGATGATTACTACTTGATCTTAAAGTACTATATATTAGTAGAATCAAAGGTTGATATCTTGCTAATTATTTGTTGCTAATTCTTTAAACATGTGTACTTCTTTGGAATAAGGTCAAGTATATATTTTGTTATCTTAAAGATGCAGATTATTTGTTTAAATCTTATAATGGTATAAATTACAAATAAGATATTTGCTTACACGAGAAAGTACAACTGTTCATAGAGATTTGTGAAACAAACAACAACAATCTCCACAACTGATGAAGAATTTTTAGCACTACATGAAGCAAGTCAAGAATGTGTTTTAGTTAAAGTATGTGATTCATCAAATACAAAAGATTTGTGGCCTTTCTTCTAGAAAATATTATTGCAACAATTCTAAGAAATTAATGTTGCATGCATTTCAAGAAGATTATAATATAACATAACGACAAAAAAATCATTTTACACCGTCAATCAAATTTTTTCAATAAATGATTGGTCTTTATTGTCTAAAAAATTATTGTTGAGTGAGAAATAAATATATGTTGCTCTCATTTTTTCTTCACCAAGGTTTTGTCCCATTGAATTTTGTCAATGAGATTTTTAAAAAGGTGGTTTCCTTACAAAAGATGTATTTTTTTTTACAGAATTTTTTCTTATTGATTATTTCATAGTAAGATTTTAACGAGTCAGGTCATCGATAGACATATAAGGAGGAATGTTATAAATAATATTAGTGTGGATGCCCGTTTCTTTAACCTTCTATACACTTATAACTCCTCACTAGTGAGCGGAGCTACTTATTGATGCTGGCCCTTAAATATGATTCTTCATTTACCTATTATTATATTGTAAAGATACACCGTGGAAAGTATAATGCAAATAGTCGCTTATTTTCTCATTAACCCTTCTCTCTAGTTTTCTATATTTTTCTATTGTAAAGTATAATGCAATAGTCTCTTATTTGATCCTTTAGTAATGTAGTGGACTTAAGTTGGATTATTCAAGTTATTTGTTGTGAAACTAGTGGAAGCACAAAGTAATATGTACTTCTAAATGTCAGATAAAAACTCATTAATATACATATTTTGTTATATTTATGCTAATGTATTATGATATTATTATGTATTCAAGAAATTGTACTAACTTGAACTATTGCATATAAAAATAAATTTTATCATTTTGTCGTTTAAATTGTATCTTAATATAAATGTCAAATTTGAAATTTTATTTTGTATATTTAATTATATTATAGATGTGCTCGTCTCATCGTTTCTCTTGCATGAATATCATAATTGGTCTTTAATGACCAAAATTAAATTTAAATTTTTTTACATTATTAAGAATTATTATTTCATATATTATTTTTAAATCATGAGAAAAATAGTGCACCATAATATAAAAAATTATACAAAACTACTAAAACATTGATAATTGTTTTTAGAAAGAAAAAAAAAAGAATATGAAACATAGAATTATCACAAATATTAAACATCAATAAATATTAGCACGAATAAGTTGAAGTTAAAGAATATGGAAAGTTATCGATCTTTGGTGGAGACGTGCAAAAGCACTAGACTCAAGAGTATTTATCGACCACAGATAAATTAGTAAGAGTATCTCCAACGGTAGACTCAACATAATCTTTTAAATAGGTTCTATTATGTCACATCACTCTGAATAAACTCATTTTTTTTTTACTGTTTAACATTTAAAAAATTATATTATATCCCATAAATTTAATTTATACATTAATATTTTATTTATATTCAATTTTACTATAACTTAAAATATTAATTTAAATATTCTAATTAATATTATTATACATTATTTTATTTTAAACTTAAAATAAAAAATTAATTTAAAAAGAAGTTAACGGCTATATATTATTTTTATAATACATTATTTTTATTATTATTAATAAATTAAAAAAAATTAAAGCCTATAAATTAATAAAAAAGAATAAATTTATTATTATTAATAAATTAATAAAAGGTAGCTAGGCATGGCAACGGGGCGAGGCGGGGGCGGATTTCGCCTCCTCCACACACGCACTTGACTAATTGAGGAAAACCCACACCCGCCCCCGTTTCATAGCGGATGTAAAAATTAAGCACCCATCTCCGCCCGCAACGGGTCTCAGATTTCCCCGCCCACACCCGCACCCACTCAAATATATAAAATTATAAATTTAAAAATCATATTTATTATAATAAAATAATTATTATTAAATAATAATAAAATTAAAAATATTTTATATAAAGATAAAATTATAATTTTTAATATTTTAAAAAAATATTAAATATATTAAATAAGTATTTGAATATAAAATTAAAAAATTACAGTAACAATACTTGTGGGGCTGGTTCGGGTGCGGGGGCGGGGTGGATATCACCACCTCCAAACCCGCCCCCGCCTTCGAATTTTAATCTCGGGGAAAATCTGCACCCACACCCAATTAAAGCGGGTTTTCCCCGCCCAAATCAAGCGGGTTTGGGTGGGTATCCGCGGGTGCAGATTTTATTGTCATCCCTAAAGGTAGGTGATATAATTATATTATTATTAAATTGTGAAAGTAGATAGAAAAAAAAAGGTAAATGCTAATCTACTATGAAGCTCCTTCCTGACAGTACTGTGATGACAATTTGGCAAAACTCCATCAGTAAACTTACAAAGAACTGAAAGTTAAGTGATTACACGCTAACTCATTTGACTACCGTTGGAAATACTCTAAGTTGGTTTCAAAGTTAATACTGTCTATAATACAATAGTCACTTCTTGCAAACACCGCAAGAGAACTAGTAAGGTCACATGAAAATTTCTTGGATGCTCAAGGAAACTTAACTTAAAATATAATTTTAGTTGCAATTATACTATTTAGAATGTGAGTATATGTAAAAACTTGTATAGAAGTTTTATATGATATAATCTTGCAATTCAATAGTAAAATTTAAAAACTATATATCGTGTAAAATGTTATTAAACTGCTATATCTAGTGAGAAAGAGATGTTTATGTGAGAGTGAAAGGAGTAATTTTGAGCCATTAAATTAAAACAAGTGGTTAAAATTAAAAGATGATATTAGATGACTCAGGAGCATAACTTTTTCCTAAACTAAAGAGGAAATAAATAAAATATAAAGTAATTAATGTAGGGGTACAAATTCATTATTATCTCTATAACATACTAGCTGAAGTGACAAAAACATGACAAACAACATAATAAAAAACCAAGAGTTTCAAATTAAGAAACCTAATTTATTTTGGCAACAAAACTAATGCGAGTAACAAAACTTTGCTTCTAAAGTTTATGCAAAATGAGATGTGCACCATGCTCTGGCTGAAGAGTAATAATAAAGGAAGGAGCATGAGAATAAGATGGAGAAAACTCTAAAGAAAAATTTCTTAGGATCATGGACACAGCTATTTTAGCTTCTAATAAACCAAAGTTTTGTCCTATACAAAGTCTAGGACCCCATCCAAAAGGCAAGTAACAAACTTTGCCATTTGTTGCCTTTGAAACTCCTTCAGAGAATCTTTCTGGATTGAAATCTCCAGCATCATCACCCCAAAATTCTTTTTCTTGGTGCATCATTGATACAGGTACTATAAGCTCTACTCCTGCAGGAAGTGTTAGGTCTCCAAGTTTTGTGTCTTTGCGAAGATATCTTGATAGCATAATCACTGGGGGATATAACCTTAGACTTTCTTGAAGAATCATTGACACCTGTTTCATATATAATATAATCATAATTAGGATCCAAAATCAAGTATTATTCAATTTTAAACATGACAAAACTTACGTCTATTTTCTTATATGTTTTTAAACATATAATCATATGTTTAAACATATTTTAAACATGACAAAATCAAGTATAATCTAATTTCTTCAAATTCATAATTTACTTAAAGTTAAAGTATATAAAGAAATGCACTAAGTTTTTTCCAATTAAATAAAGTGGTCACAATTAAAAAAAATAATTTAAACTTGTGGGAAAAATTAGCTGCTACATAGGTTCCACAAGACTCGAATACTTTAAAAGTTTACTATTCTCCTTATTGTAATGTTCTAGAGAGAGTGATTAGTATAATCTCATAATTTAAACAATGAGTCAATTTATTAATTATTGAACATAATTTAAACAATAAAATTAGTTTTTTTATTGAGATTACATAAATTAAACCTAATCAACTACTTTTCTTAATATATGTCTAGTTTATCATAAAAACCAAAGATATAAAGAGTGAAATTCATCACTCCCTTTCTTACTAGATTTAGTGAAAGCTTTAGAAACAATTTTCTATTTTGTCATCTCTAATTTTCCTCATAAACTATTAGTTTTAAATATAGAGCACTCAAATAAAAGCCATTAAATCATACGAATTGAAAACTTACAATTTTAAGTTGACCTATCTTTTCATAATCAGGTTTATCATTACCAAACACTTGAAAAGCTTCCTCTCTTGCCTTAGCTTGCCAATCAGGATTCTTGCTTAGTAATAACAAAGTCCAAACAAGCAATTCAGCATTAGCTTCTTGACCAGCCAAATAAAATAGCTTAACTTCTTCAACTACTTCTCTTAAACTCATTCCTCCACCACCATTAGCTTTTTCAGATTCCTTATAATTTGATTCTAAAAGTATGCCTAATAAATCATTGTTAGTAGCTTCCCCTGCTTTTATTGCTTTTAGTCTTCGGTTTATGATTTTCATGAGTGATGTTCTTATTTCTTTGTCAATTGCTTTCATCCTCCTGTTGGTATAGGTTGGCAGGAACCTACCAATAAATAAGAACCATTTGGAGTGTCACTCATAGTAGAATTTAGCAGCACAAATTCAATGTAAAAACGAACCAAAAAACTACTCTGTTTTAATTTGTCCAAGCACTGTATATAAATTGTCCTAAAAAGAAATATACTTTTAAAGTGAATAATTGTTTATATTTTTTAAATCAATAAAAATATTAAAAAAATTATTTTTATTATTTTTAAAAATTCGTGTTTATTAACTAATATTTTATTTTCTCTCCATTACAATTATTTGTTTCAAAAACTTTTCATCAAAATAAAATAAAGACATATTTTGAAAAATGAAAACATAAAAAATTTCAAATTATAAAATGAGGTTTTATGTTTTTAATGCTGACACTCATATTTTATTTCAATTCTACTTTTAATTAATACTCTTTGTATCACTTACATGTCAATTATACTCAATTGTAAATTTATGGAAATGATTAAAACTCTAATATTTTATTTATTTACATTTTTTCTTAATTTGATTGAAAAAACTAAACGGACGTCGACATTTTTGTATTAAGCTAAACAAAGGTATTACCGTGCACAACCAACGTGTCTAATCGCTTAAAATAACTGATATTCTTTTAAACTCTCTTAATTTTGAAATACCAAACCTTAATTTTGACTTTTTTGTTGTTGTTAAATTCAGATTTTGAAATAAATCCTACAAATTTAAGAGCCAAATTATAAAATGAATTTAAGTTGCAAAACTGGTGAAGCCTTACCTATAACCTGGAATGAAAGCAAACTTAAAAAGTGTCATTGTAAGTGTAAGCATTTCTCTTTGAAGTTCGAATACTCTTCTTCCTTCTTCAAAACTACTTCCAAAGCCCGCACGAGCCAACACATCACTTGAAACATTTTGAACGAAAGGCCATACATCTAACTCACATGACCCATTGGATGAAGATACTACTTTGTCCAATTTGTTTATCATATCATCGCATGATTTGCAAAATATTGGTATCAACATCTGTTAAAGTTTTCAAGAATCATAAACACCCGTCGTAACTAATTAGCATAATATTAAAAATTATTTTCAAGGTAATAAGAATGTTTACTTTGCCTATGTTTGGTTTTGCGGTGATTAAAATTTATTACGAGTGAATTGATTTTATAAAATTGATTTTAGTTAAAAATGAATTGAATATAAAATAATTTATGTTAAGATATATTCCTTTAAAATTAAATTTAGCAATAAATTTTAATGTAAAAATCGCATTTTAACTTAAAAGTTACAAATTATAGTTTTAAATTAGAATTCATTCTTGAGGTAGAATCAATTTATTCGACAATATTCAAACATGCTATAATCAATTTTTACACGTTTAGAATTAATTTTGAAGCCTCCAAAATGAAAATCAAACATGTACTTAGAGATCACTTGTAGGTATTACTGACGACCTAAAGGTCCGTTTAGTAGATGGATTTTGGAAGGGAAAGGAAAAATTGTTTTTTTTCTCTAAATTACCGAAGTTAAGGAAATATTTCTAAAAATAAAAAAATAAATTATTGAAACGTTATATAATCATATAACAAATATTATGCCTTTTAACTTTTCTAAAATCTCAAATAAGATATAGACTTCTAAAATCCTACTCCAATGATTGATTAAAAGAACTTTTTATTAAATATTAGTATACATGTCTCTAAGTAATGTTAGATTAAACAAATAAAACAACACTACTTTGAAAAATATTATTTACTAAACTGACATTTATTTTGTTTTTAAGTTTAAATTTAACTAACAAATATTGATATTATTAGGTTAAACTCTTGTCTCAGATTTACATTCAAAACATCGCAATTGTGTGAATTAATTATGATGATATTTATTCTATTTTTTAAGATAAAAAAAATACAACATTTATTTTTTAACGAGAAGGATGTAAAGAGACTTATGTTACTTCATCCGTTTTAAAATAAGTGTCATTTTAGACGTTTTTCTTAGGGATTAAGAAAAGTTATACGTTTAGTTGCAGTTTTTGTCCCTCTATTTCACCAACCTGACATATTTTAAATGATGCGACATATGATTTTATGATATAGAACTATCTAGATACATTAATTATTTATATGTCATTAATTAAATTACAAAAATGAAAAAATTCAAAGTTGAAAGTTAAATTTTTAGAGAATTTTATTGTGATTTCATCAGTGTTAATCATTATACATTATCGTATCATACGTCCCATTATTTAAAACATGTCACATTGTCATTTTTTAGTTAAAAAATCAGAATGACGAACCAAAATTGTCAAATTTTAAAATATGAGAATTAATTTTACAAATTGGTATAAATAAAAAGTCTAAAACTACAATTAAATCAAAGTTATAATATGAATAATATATATCAACTTTTGTTGACTCAATTGGTAAAGACAACGACAAAAAAACTTGCACAAAAGTATAAGGTCCGAATTCAAACATAACTCATAATATTCAATTTAACAATATCATTATTTGTTAATTGAGTTATGTCTTAGAGTTTTATAAAGTTTATATATTTTATTAATTATTATCATAAATGTATAATAAAATACAATAATTTATAATCTAAGCTGACAATAATAACTTAGTGATACAATTTGAAAAGGAAATTAATATCATATTGAGAGCAAAACAAACTTATTTTGAAATGGAGAAAGTACTTAGAATATCTATTTTCGATTAAAAAAACATCAATGTGGTTGGTACAATGACATAGGCAACATACAAATAAATATCAAACTAGCCAAAATAAAGATCATAAAGTATAACATAAACTAACCTTCATTTTCTCGACATTGAATGCTGGGCTTACGATTTTTCTGTGTTTGGCCCATTTGTCTCCATCATAATTTGCAAAGCCTGATGCTAGAAGCTTGAAGAGTGGACTCGTATCGGGTTTTTGAAAATCATAGACCTTAGTAGTCATTTCTTTGATTTTATCTGGATCCATGATGAATATCCTCGGTCTTGGACCAAGCCACATAAATGAATCTTTCCCTATGTTTATATATATCATATTATATTCAAGGATTTAATTCATTGACAAAATTATCAATTATTAAAAAAAAAAATTCTAAAAAAATTGAATTTGATCTTAAAAACTTCAAAAATTATACATATAAATAATTATTATTTATTACTAATATAATTTTTTATACAAGTTTAATAGTTTTTTTAGGAAGGGTTTATATATAATTATACATTTACCATTTAAATTTTAACACATAACTTTACTAATATATAGCGAGATACAATTGATTGTAAAATGAAACTATTTATACATGCAAAATGTATTTAAAAATATTTTAAAATTTGAATTTAGTGTTCAGTTTTTAAATTTTATTTTCCTGATAAATATTAATATTGTTAAATTAAATATTTTATTAAAAATTTGCACCTATGTAAATTTATTATAATAATATCTACTATTTTATTTTAAGAAAAAACAAAACTTCTATGCATAACTTTTGTTTTGCAAAAACTCTTAATTTTCTCAGTCGTATAATCTTTTTCTAAACATGTCAGGGTTGACCGGCACATAGCATCTGGTCCTCTATTTGTTTGTTCAGCTTTGTTTCTTATGTAACTAAAAAAAACTTGTAAATATCTGGTAAAGTAAATGTTAATAATTTCTTTCAATTCTTGTCAAAATAAATTCATTGTGTATGTTGAAGTCAAACAATTAGTAAACGTCAGTTAAAATTAAATAAAACAATAGTGCCAAGTTCTCTTTAATAAAAGAAAAAAAATTAAATTTCAGTGAACTATTTATTTTAATAAATAATATCAACTGTTAACGGCATAATATCATCGATTATATTTTCTATCAATTTTTCACTATAAATTATTATTTTTTTCTTTCAGTAGAATACTGAACTAACATTGGTATTTTGCTGGTATAGGTGTGAATGTAGATTATACTCGAAGAGTCTTTTGCTGTACTATGTCATTGGACTCGTTTTAATAAAAATCCATTTGTTCTTTATTTCCAAATCAGAGAATCAATGAAAAGAAAAACCTATAAAAATGCAAATGACAAAGCATTACTCAAGTTGTAGTGACATACCATATTTAGCAATAGTGTGAACAACAAAAGGCAAAACACGAG
Organism: Cicer judaicum; assembly: GCA_037974835.1. Classification (NCBI taxonomy): domain Eukaryota; kingdom Viridiplantae; phylum Streptophyta; class Magnoliopsida; order Fabales; family Fabaceae; genus Cicer; species Cicer judaicum. Next base: position 5,121,987 of record JBBPBS010001012.1, read on the forward strand.
GAGCAATATCATTAGAGTAAGGATCCATATGTTTTGATTTGGCTTCTTTAATCATTTTAACCATATCTCTAATATCTCCAACCAAAGGGCGATATGAATTTCCTTTAAGACCTTGTTGTTTGAGACGTTTCTCTATCCTTTTTGGTGTGAACCAAATCCAATTCAGTGCACTCCAAATCCACCATGTCAACACCGTTACAATCACAGTTATAATTGCAACTGTTGTAGGCTTCAAATTCATTGATGAAAATAATGTTACTAACTCTTTCATGTTTTCAATATGGTCAGTGTTCATAGCAAACTCATAGAAGTATAATGTAATGCTGCCCCATATATAAAAAACTATTATTTTTATAATTAAAAATCACTTGAGCATCCCACGGGTGCTACTGCTCAAGTCCCACGAGAGCCACGCAGTAGCAATAATAATATTTATAAAGAAAGAAATTTACTTTAACGGTGGATACTTCTTTTATATGAAAAAAAAATATACATATTCATAACAATACAAATAAAACAAGACGCTAAAGTATAATGTCAGCGTTCACTCGCGTTTAGCGTGGCATAAGGTCGGTTCACTAATAATGTGAACTCTTTCCTATATTTTTGTTGATTAAAGAGTTTTTAATTTTATTTATTTTAAGTTTTAGCTCGCAGATGTTTAGATTGGAGATTTTATTTTCTTTATTGCGTCAATTAATTATAATATTTTTTTTTAAATAAAAAATAATTTTATTAAAATCAGAAGAGGAGTTATTATCAAGTAACAATTATATTTTTTTTTAATTTGATTTTTTATTTAAATTTAATTAACAAATTAATATTTTATGTCTTAAAATATCAACAATGTTATTTTTTTTTTATAGAAATTTAAAAAATTCATCATCTTCAAACAAAACTAAAAAAATTAATAATTATTTTCAACAAAATTTATATTTTTTTATCAAATTCATAACTCAAATATTTAAATAAACTCATATTTTCATCTCCAACATCACACTCATCAAATAAAGTACTAACATACCAAATGTTTGCAATATTCAACGAAGTTGTAGACTTTGATTGGAGTATTGAGTGAGTACATTATTGCATCAATTTCTCTTAAGTGTTTTAGAATTTTTATGATTGCCTGTTTTAAACTTCTTCATTAGCTACATTCATTTCTTGTTTTCTCACATCTAACTCTTCATTTGTGTCTCTCAAACAATCTTGTATGTCAAGTTTATTTTCTTTTTCAATTTTCAACCTCTTGTTGCTTCTTTCAATAAACTGACTTTTATATGTGTTTTCTGATCGTAAATTCTCGTTCTCTTGGAAGACTTTTTCTAACTTTACTTGTAGCTCTTTTTTCTCCTCTTTAGATTTTAACAATGATGCTTTGAGCTCTTCTATGTCTTCCTTTGTAGCAACTTGATTTCCTAATCATTTGAGGGTGTACTGTTGAAAGGCAACTTGATTTCTTGGACTATTTTCTTTACCCATTGTTGATAGGGTTCTTTTGTGCTGCAACTTCTACAGCCGAGTACTTTTCCTTTTCTAATGATCAACTACCAAGCTCGACTTATCCTTCTTAACAATGGTGGATCTACTATACCCGTATTGTGCAAAACAAAAGCTTCCAATGACTTATCATCTGGTTTACCCAACATGGGGTAACCAAGTTGTCTTAGAGCTACCATTGGATTGTAATTAATAAATCCTTTCGTTCCCATGAGAGGTACATTTGGAAAATCTCCGCATCGGCATATTACCTCTTCCACTTCTTGTTCTCTATAATACCATGAAATTGTATCCCCAGTAAGGCTAGCTATACTCTGAGCCCATTCACGGTTACTCTTAATCCCAACATGATACCCTTTCTTGAACATGTGAGACACAAACCAAGTATACAACACTGGAACACAACACAAAATTGTTCCCCCTTCTTCTCATGTCGCATATGCAGAGAGTAGTATACATCAGCCAGAATCGCGGGAACTGAGTTTTGTTTATGTTTGATAAAAGCTAAGAAGACATTTATAGCAGCAAAATCTACAAAGTTATCAAGGTTTGGGAATAAAACAATACCATAGATAATGAGAGCCAAAACATCTATAAAAGTACTCAATTCTTTTTTAACGGCTAAATCTTGGCACTTTTGCTCTAGATATTTTCTTGAAAACCCATGAATAGCCCCCTTTTCCCTCTTTTGTACTTGTCAACTCTCTTATGTCGGTCTTCAACACTTCAACACTTCAACAATTGTGTCCAACTTCGGTGGTTGCCCAGTATATCGATAAGGATTTCCTCTCTCTAGGAAGTAACCCAATATTCATTCAAATTCCTCTAATATCGGGGCCAACTGAAAATCTTGAAAGGTGAAACACCTTAAGAGAGGATCGTAATACTGAGCCAATGCCGTGAGGGCCCCTGTTTGCACATTCACTGCTAAGAGATTTAGGATCTTCCCATATTTGTGAAAGAAACTATCACGTTGTATAGTTTTCATTTGATTGTTGATGTCTCTTAAACTTTTCAAATCAGGTTAGTTGAACTTTAAAAGTAAAGTTTTTATCTTTTCCGATCCTATTGTCCACTTAAATAACACGTGAATAAGGTTTGTATGATTCCCCAAAAATCCTAAAAATTTATGCAAAATGCTATTATGTTTTATTTTTTCCTTAGAAAGAGGAAAAAATGTCATGAGATATAAATAAAACTAATATATATATAAAGTCTTGAATACATGAGATAATTTTTTGGTTTTTATGGATATTCTTACAATGATAGTGTCTATTGGCTTATGTAGTGAAATTCTCACAAGGGAGGCTCTATGATTCTAAACACGGTTCCTAGAGTCAATAATCCTATTTTGGAATATTGTCAACAACAATAGGTAAACTATTTGGAGTGACAATAACCTCAACATGATCAAACTCTAGGTGATATCTTCATGCTAACCAAACATGATGTACATCCAAAAGGCTATCACTACGCAATCTCGAATCTAAACTTAAATTTTTTTCAAATCCGGTATAAGGTTCCACTCATAAGTGTGTGTCTTAATAAAAGTGTAGGTGTTGAATAAACATAATTCAATAAATCCATAATACTAACAAAACATATATAAACATACAAAATAAATAAATAAATAAAATAAGATAAAAATGATCTACTAAATTAAAAGAATATTATAATGTCAGCAAATATTTATTAAGAAATAATAAACACATTAAGCAAATGAAAATGAAAAACAAACAAATATAGAAAAAGTTAAAAAAAATTTGCACAATTAATTTGTTAGGCTTGACTCTCTAAATTTCTCGAGTGGAGTCGCGAGCTGTCGCGGCCTAAAATTTCGCGTTTTCCTCGAATTCAATGGAGTCGCCACCAAAATTTATTTTAAAAATCGGGAAAATATTGAGAAACCCTTAAAAAATAATAAAAAATGGTCTTTGATACCAGATTTTGAGTTCGGGAGTCGATTATGCGTATGAAAGATATTAGCATCCTACGACATCCGTTAAAATACGGTTACCTATGCAAAATTATATCAACTTATGTTTTTTAATCATGTTTTTTTTCTTTCTTTTTGAACCCTTTTTTGTAATCAATGCCTCCATAAAATGAAATTATTTTTTGGTTCAAATTAGTTATCTCTAACATTTTTGCATATGTTGAGGGGGGTCAATTTTTCAAAAACAAAAATTAAACATATTTTGAGGGGTAGTATAGTAAATTAATCACACTATTTCTTGTATCAAAATCATAATCTAAATAATATTGTCATCATGAGAAGGGGGAGATAGTTGAGACAAAATCTCTCTCAAATATTTCAATGATAGCAAAATTATTTCAAAGACTTTGATCATACTTTTGTCGCGGCCTAAAATTTCAAGTTTTTCTCGAATTCAATGGAGTCGCCATCAAAATTTATTTTAAAAATCGAGAAAATATTAAAAATGGTCTTTGATAATAGATTTTGAGTTCATGAGTCGATTATGCGTAGGGAAGGTATAAGTACCCTACGACATCCGTTAAAATACGGTTACCTATGATTAATTGTGCAAAATTATATCAACTTAAATATATCTATTTCTCTTTATTATTAAATATGAATATAAATTGTTTTTTATAAATGTGATTTTTGAGATAAAAGTGTGTTAAAAAAAAGAGTGGAAAAAATAAAGTTTTTATTAGTGTGCTTAACAAGAGTGTGATCTTGCTTCTACCTATCTCCTGGTGCGATGGAGAAATCAAAGCTACGTAGTTCTTGGTAGAAAATGTAGATTTGTTGATTGATTTTAAATAAATTGTATTTGTTATTAAAAAGAGTTAAATTTGACGAACTTAAGAAATTTGCTTGATTTGAATAATTATTTTAAAATATGAGTTTTTAAGACGATCGAATTGTACAACTCATGTCTCAAAACTCAAGGAGTAAAAAAAGATGTCACATGTAACTTAATTCTCTTAAGAATATATATATTTTTTTAAATTGAATTTTAAAACCAACGAAATAGTTTAAATTATGTCTTAACAACTCAAACAATAAAAAAAAACCATATAAATAATTAAATTTTAAAAAAGTTGATTTTAGATCTATTTATTTATAAATATAAATTTTAGAGTTATCAAAATATATAATTTGTATTATGTAACTTTGGGATTAAAAGATGTTATTTTTAGTTATCTTTTAATAATTTTAATTTATTAATTTATTTGTGAAGATGAGATTTAGAACCACAAAGTTGTCACAATTTGTGTTCTAAAAAAACTCAAAGATTAAAAAGATGTCAGATCTAGTTAATTTTTAACAAAGTATTTTTAATAATTTTATTTTTATTTTCTTTTTTAAGAGAAAAAAAATACTAAAATATTAAATAAATTTAAATGATTCTACGAAATAAAGGTAGTAATAAACATGAAAATAAAATAGCAAAAGAAAAAAAAAATGGAATTCGAGTTTAATCTATTAAATAGAAAAGAAAAACATTTTAATATTAATTACAAATGTAATTCTCTTTTAATCTATTTTATAATAAAAAATTGTTATAACATAAAATAAATAATATTTATTACTAGCTAATTATGTTAAATATAGTAAATATAGCAAATCATAATGAAATAGAATAAATATAGTAATTATGTGTAGTTAAAGGTTTTGGGTTGAATAGAGTAACAACTATAAACATGTATAAAGAACAAAGCATTGCATTGCAAAAGAAAGGAGTAGAATAACAGGTGTAAATGTGTATAGAAATTACAAAAGAAAGGGATAGAGTAACAGCTGAACCCAAAACAGTGTACGAACTAAGCATCGCAAAGGAAAATAACGGTGAAGACAAATTTCAATGTTTCAACTTACACCATACAAAAAAAAAATCATTTCAACCTTTACACACAACTTCAGCCGGACCATCGTAGAACAAAATCTATTTTTCACTTTCTAAGTTTTATATCTTTTAATACTATCATATGATTTGAAACAAAAGAAAATAAAGTTTTATATCTTTTAATACTATCATGTGATTTGAAACAAAAGAAAATACATGCCTTTCCGATGTCGGTGAAGAAGAAAACGGTATCCGATTGCTGTCATTTGTTCTTCGTCAATTGCTGAAATGGATTCGAAAATCTTTAAAGGTATGGATCTTTCTTCTCTTTTGGTTTGTGGTAGGTAATATCTCAGAAAAAATAACTATCTCTTCTCTGTCTTTTTCTTTTTGTAGCCTCTAATCTCTCTTTTCAAATGTTTTTTTTTTCATTTTTTTTGTCTCCATTTATAAGGGAAAACGGCAAATTTTTAGGTTCATTAGATAAATACGGGTTCTGAGTTTTGTATTGCTACTCAGCCTAGTTTATCTGGATTTTACATTGTTTTTGTAACAATTTTTAAGCAACGTGTGATTAAAGTAAATAATGGCTTCTATATTTTCTATATGGTAAAAGTAAATTCTTTATTAGGTTACAAAGTAAATCAAATTAGTCAAATAACCAGTTTATAACAGGGATCTTAACAAGGCAAACAAGATAAAAGAGTAACATGTGCAAGGAAACGTGTTTACAGGTAAAAAATGGTTTTGGTGTTTGACAGAGAAAGAGACGTAGACTGAAGGAGGCGTAAACTGAAGAAGAAGGTTTGGTTGGCTGACAGAAAAGACATGCTGGTTGTAGTTGTAATGTATTTGTAGTTTGCAATCCAAATAATGAAAAGTAAAAAAAAAAATTGTCTTGTTTTATTTTTATTTTATATTATTTTAAATTTGGTATATATATTTAAATTTAAATTGTAAAATACTAAATTTTTTAGATTTATGATAACAACAACAAAATATATATTAGATATATTATTATTATTATTCAAATAATTTTTAATTACTCGAACAAAATTGAGGTACTACACTTGTTATCTAATATGTGCTCTTAAGTGTATCTAAGTTAGAAAATAGGTTCCTCGTCACCTTGATCAAAAGAAGTATATTTGACACAATTTGATATGTCCTCTAAGCTAGAGGATAAACAAGTAGAAGATGATACATTAACCTCCAAGAAAGAGAATATACAATACTACAAAAAAGATGAATCTATGGCAAATACAAAGAAGATGAATTTGTATATGAACACAAACAGTATTAAAGACAAAGGATAAACAAATCATGAGAAGATGATCCACGCCATATGATAAACAATGAAATGATGAACTTTTGTTTCATTCACCTCATATATAGAAAATATCCAAAAGTACCATAATACAAAAAAATGGTTGTCCTTCACAAGAAAAACAAGACTCTACGATTCTTAGAAAAGGAAAAAGTCAAAAGTACAAGTCATGTCCTAATTTATGGAAAGATTAATCCTCATATCCGAGGACGGACTACAAACTCATCCTCCTAAACTTATGTATTACAAGGAAAGTTGAATGGCACTTTTGTAAATGAAATTAATGACCATGGACATTTAATCAAGTCTCCAACAGTCACTTGCTACTTTTCTTCATGAATGAAGCTTCATCACCTCTATAAAACGAAGAAAACTCTTCATTATTCAACACAACATCTAATTATACAAAAAAGAAACACTCAAAGCTAAGAAGAGCAATCTCATCATCTTTTTGCTCTTTCTACAATCTTTAACTATATCTTTGAAAATATCCTCTTAGAAATTTGTGTAAAGAGAAATAACCATACTCATAGTACTATTCACTAAATCTGTATAGAGAATGTGTAAAGAGAAATAACCATACTCATACTCAAGATAATTAGTTGATGATGATTTGAGATGATTAGAAGCATCAGGTTGAAGCCTCATCTATTTGACATTCTTCATAGAGAATGTGTTATTAAAATGAATAGATTGTTCATCATCAAGTGAGAGGTTGAAGAATTTGAAAATCTTGACTAGGATCATCCGATAGGGAGCTGATCGACCTACCACAACAACATTTAACATGAAGCAGAAAATGATATTACCTAAGTGGAGAGGAGTGCCAGACATTAGATGATGAATGAGCAAAAGGTCAAGCTCAATAACCTTCTCAAAACTGCCTTCTCTAGGCACAATAGAGTGCACACAAATTTTATGGAGGTTACGACACATAGGAAGGAGGTTGGAAGCCACTTGAGGTTTTGGAGGAGTAATAAGAGTGTTTTGGAAAACAGAGGTCCTAGTGATTTGACACTGAGAGTACCACCTATCTGAGAAGCAATAGGCTCCTTCATCACGAATGTCCAGAATTTGACATAGCGTAGTGGGGTTGATTTCCATGTGAACTCCTTTTAGTACTATGCTAAAACTAGTGTTGCCTTTTGAACCATTGGAAGCAACATAAAAGGCCCTTACAAGACGAGGATATTGAGGTTCATTGATGCGTAAGAAGGAGGTCCATCCAAGTTGGTCAAAATTTTCTTCCACGTTAAATCCTCCTTGTTTGAGATCAACAAGTTCAATGATTTTTATATTTACCACAAATTTGTTTTGTCATTTTGAAACATAGTTAGTCTCCAATTCGGGTGAATCAAATAGTGGAATATTGGCAGAAATTTTTGAAGAGGAGGATGGTGGTTTTTGTGAAGGTGGTTTAGCTTTTTTAGCTATTGGAGTTTTGGAGGTGGTTTTTGTAGGAGTTAGTTGTGGTGTTGATTTAGAAAAGAGTGTTTGTTCAGAATCATCAAAGTCGACATCATGAACGGTGTTGTCTTGAGGAAACGTCTTTCTTGATGAAACAGCTCCAAAAATAATTCTAGAGGACCGTCTTATAGGTGTAGAGGAGGATGAGGTTTTTGTGGATTTAAGAGAAGGAATATTTGCATATTGTAGGGGAGTACGAATGGTGTTCAAAGGTTCTTGATGATTTCCTTCTGATTTATCTCTTTCGTGACAATCAAACTCAGTACTTGAGTAATTATCTTGAGTATCATCTGGAGCTTGAGTAATGATTTTGTATTTTGCAGTTACTTAAGTGCGAGACATTTGAGTAAATTTGGACAAGAATACAAAAAGATGATTATGAGTAGGAGTGTGTGAGTTGGAAAAGTCTGAAGTGGAAGAAAGGAGAGAGAGGAAAGAGGATTAAGTAGAGGAGGATGGAATTTGAACGGGAGTAATCGTTGGGAGAAGGAGGTGGTTGTAGTAGCCGTTTCCCTATGGAGTCATGACGATGATGAATGAGATAGGCGTGGTGTAACGGAAACATGGGGCCAATTACGCATTTAATGCAGAGCAAAAGCCAAGGAGGTCGCGCCATATTGATTGGCCAATAGAAGGAGGCACATGCAAACTCTTGTCTGACGTGACAAGAGAGTTACACCAAAATGGACACTCTGTCCTCTAGTGTTTTTACCATCCTCTCAACTTTTGATATAATTTTAAAAAACTCATGTGATCTTACACTCAAATTTAACAAATAAACAATAAATCATCTCAAGAAAAAGAAAGACAACTAAGCTACAAAAAAAATTAATTAGATAATTTTGGGAAAATTAATTATGGAGAGTTTTTCCAAGATATTTTTGAACCTATCCTCCTAGAGAGGTTTGGTACAAATATCAGCCAACTGATTTTCAGTTTCAATGAAAATTAATTTTATGTCTCTTTTTTGAACATGATCTCTGATAAAATGATGCTTGATTTCAATGTGCTTATATCTAGAATGTTGAATTGGATTTTTTGAGAGATTTATAGCACTAGTATTATCACAGATGATGGGAATTTTTGCATACCTTAGAGAGTAATCCTCAAGATGATTTTTTATCCAGAGTAACTGTGAACACCATTGTGCAGCTAATACCTATTCAGCTTCTGTAGTTGATAGAATAATGGTGCATTGTTTTTTGCATGACCAATTTATTAGAGATTTACCAAGAAATTAGTAAGCTCCACTTGTGCTCTTCCTTTCAACTTTGTCTTCCACATAGTCAATGTCACAATAAGCTGTGAAGTCAAGATTTGAACATTTCTTGTACAAAATTCCCAGATTCGTGCCTACAAGATATCTAAAAATCCTCTTTACTGCAGTAAGATGAAATTCTTTAGGAGATGATTGAAATCTTGCACAAAGACCGACTGTAAAGACTATATCTGGTCTATTGGCTGTTAAATACAACAAGGATCCAATCATTCCTCTGTACTTTTTTTTCCACATATTAGAGTTCCTTCATCATCCTTGAGTAGTATGGAGGATGAGTGCATAAGAGTTCCCATACTCTTGGCCAAACTCATGTTATATTTTTTAAGAAGATCCTTGGTGTATTTATCTTGAGAGACGAAGATGTCAGTTTCCAATTGTTTGATTTGCAAATCCAGAAAGAATTTTAGTTCTCCCATCATACTTATCTCAAACTCACTTTTCATGAGGTTGGGGAATTCTTCACACACCTTTTCACTAGTGGACCCAAATATTATGTCATCAGCATATATTTGAGCAATCAACAAATCCTCTTTAAGAGTTTTCTTGAAAAGTGTATTATCAATATGTCCTCTAACAAATCTATTTTCTTTTAGAAAAGAACTTAACCTCTTATACCAAGCTCGAGGAGCTTGCTTTAATCCATACATAGCTTTTGAGAGTTTGAACACATGATTAGGCTTCTTTTCATCCTCAAACCCATGAGGTTGGTGAACATATACCTCCTTATTTAAGAACACGTTCAAAAAGGCACTTTTGACATTCATTTGAAATAGTTTGATACCTTTATGAGTAACGTAAGCTAAGAGGATTCTTATTGCTTCAAGTCTTGCTACGGATGCAAATGTTTCATCATAATCAATTCCTTCTTGTTGGTTGTAACTTTGTGCCACTAATCTTGCTTTATTTCTTATGACTTCTCCATCCTCATTTAGTTGGTTTTTGAATATCCATTTAGTTCCAATGATAGATTTTTCCAGAGCACGGGGCTCAAGATTCCACATATTGTTTCTTTAAAAATTATGAAAGCTCCTTCATCATAGCTTCAACCTATGATTTGTCACCAATAGCTTGATCAATTATTTTGGGTTCAACTTGTGATATCATGGCCATGTTGATAGTGTTTTCTCTTAGAGAATTTCTGGTTTTAATACCATCGACAGTATTCCCAATTATTAGATCAGGAGGATGATGTGTGACTATTTTCCATCCTCTTGGAGGTTACTGAGAGGTTGGATCAGACTCATCCTCTTCGTTTGGACTGGGTGCTTGAGAGGATGAATGTTCATCTTCTTCTTCTTCTTCAGATTTGTCCATTTTTCTAAATACAAGTCATCAAACTCATCAAAAATAACATGCATGGATTCCTCCACAGTTTGAGTCCTAAGATTATATATTCTATAATCTTTTTATGATGTGGAGTAACCCAGAAAAATACCTTTATCAGATTTTGAATCAAACTTTTCCAAATTTTCTTTATTATTTAGAATATAGCAATAACATCCAAATATATGAAAATAAGAAATATTTGGTTTTCGACCTTTCCATAGTTCATATAGAGTTTTGTTTAAATTTTTTTTAATTAGATGCACGATTTGAAACATAACAAGTTGTGTTGATGGCTTCGACACAAAAGTATTTTTCAATGTTGGCTTCATTTAAAATAGTTCTAGCCATTTCTTGTAAGGTCCTATTTTTCCTTTCAACAACTCCATTTTGTTGGGGAGTTTTTGGGCAAGAAAAATTGTCAGAAATACCATTTTTTTCAAAAATATTTTTAAAGGATTCATTTTCAAATTCACCTCCATGGTCACTTCTCACCAAGACAATATTTTATCCTTTTTCATTTTGAATCTTTTTGCAAAAATGGTGGAATGCTTCAAAAGCTTCATCTTTATGTTTTAAAAATAAAACTCATGTAAAACGAGAGAAATCATCAACAATTACAAAACCATATCTTTTTCCACTAAGACTTGGAGTTTTGATAGGACCAAAAAGGTCAATGTGAATAAATTCAAGAGGATGATTTGTTGAAACAATGTTTTTAGAGTGAAAGCTACTTTTAACTTGTTTTCCTTTGACACAAGCTTCATATATTGTCTTTCTCAAAATTAATTTTTGGAAGACCTTTTACTAATTCTAACCTAGCAAATTTAGAAATAGTATTTAAGCTTATGTGACCAGCTCGTTTGTGCCAAATCCATTTATCTTTATCAATGGAAACAAAACAAGATTCAGTAGGTAAATCATCCAAATAAAGATCATATAAATTCTATTTTCTAAAACCGAGAAAGAAAACTCTACCAGAGAATGAATGTTTAACCTCGCATAGAGTAGACTTAAAATAACTTCAAATCCACTATCACATAATTGACTAATACTTAGCAAGTGATGTTTTAAATCATCCACATACTGAACATTTTCAATTTTAGCAGAATTATTTTTACCAATGATACATGTACCTTTTATTTGAGCTTTATCATTGTTACCAAACGTGACTGATCCTCCATCCTTTATCTCCAAGAAGATAAAGCAATGTTTATCCCTGTCATATGCCTTGAGCAGCCACTGCCCAAGTACCATTGATACCTTTGTTTATGTTGTCAGCTTTCTTCTTAGCATGACAGTTTTTGAAAGTATGCCTAAATGTTTTGCAAAAAGTGCATTCTGGCCTATCCTCTTGTTTTTTAGGCAAGAAAAAATTTTCATATAATTTTTGTTTTTGAGAACTTCTAAATCCAATTCTAGCTTTGTCAAATATTCCAGATTGAGATCCCATTATCTTCTGAAATGTTTCAATAGATTTAACAAAGTTGGTAATGTCATTTTGTAGTTCTTCAACCTCTATTTTCAAGATTTCCTTTTCAGCGTCCTCTTTTGGAGGATGAATTCTGACATTCTTTTTGTTTAAAGGTTTTTGTTGCTAAGATAATTTCTCATGAGACAGCTCAAACTCCAGAATGATTTTTTTTCATATTTCTCATTCTTGGCTTGAAGTTCCTCATTGAGTTTCTTTATTTCATAAAGTTGATTTTTGAGAAAACCACATTTATGAGATAAAGTGTTTGAGTCATTTAAAAGATTGTCAAAATCAATTTCTAACTTTTCACAAGTAGGACATAGTTCTGAAATGGTTACTTATTCAGTTTCTGATTTTTCCATGAGACAGCGGTTGACCTCTTCTTCCTTCTCTTGCTCAGAGGATGACTCGTCACTATCATCCCAAATAATCATGATAGATTTATTTTTGTAAGCAAATCTTCTTGAGTTTCTTTTGTTTAGAGGACACTCAGTTTTGTAGTGTCTCATCTTTTTGCATCTGAAACAAGTTATCTGACTTTTGTCAGTTTTTTCTTTTTGAGGAGATTTTCTATCTTGTCCTCTTTGATTTATCATCCTCTAAATTCTTCTGGAAATCAAAGCGAGTTCATCCTCTTCCTCAGATAGAGGATACTCTAAGCTTTCCTTTTTTTATGATATGTACCGTTTTCTTGGAGGATGAACTTTCTATTTGGCTTGTTTTTATAACAATCATTATTCCTTTTTTTCTTGGTTTGTCTATCAGCAACAATGGTTCATGAGCTTTTAGAGTTCAAACCAGATTTTCTAATTTCATATTCGTCAAGTCTCTTGCTTCTGTGATGGCAGTCCCCATTATTCTCCATTCTTTTGGTAAACTCCTTAGGATTTTTCTTATCCTCTCTTGAACGGAGTATACCTTTCCAAGATATCTCAAGTTGTTTAGTATGATTGTTAACCTTGAGAACATTTCATCAATGGTTTCTTCCTCCTTCATTTGGAATAGTTTGAAATCTCTTACCCCCATGTTAATCCTCGCTTTTTTTTACGTGATTTGATCCTTCATGATGGATCCTTAGAGTATCCTAGAGTTCCTTAGCAATTTTGCATTCTTCAACTATGTCATACTCTTCCCTACTCAAAGCAAACGCTAGAAATAAATGAGCTTTAGAGTTTAGGAGTACCTTAGCATTCTCATATGTCGTCCATTATGCTTGAGGTTTCTCATCGGAGGTTGTGTCTGTGTTATTGGTTCTGATGACGTGATTCCCGTTTTCATCCACATACCACATGTTGTTATCTTGTGATATGAGAAATAGTCTCATCTTACCTTTTCAGTGGTAGTAATATATGGCATCAATATAGGGAGGTTGTCTGGATGATCCTCCTTTAGGAATATAATTAGCATTTGAAAATTTTCCTTTTGGATCTTTTTCTCTTCAACTATTAGATGTGATTTTCTAGAGAACCTTGCGCTGATGCTAATTGATGTAGCTAAATATCACTAGAAGGAGGGTTGAATAGGGATTTTGATGTAAAAAAGTTTTTTTACGTGTTTTGAAAAGCTATCCTTTAAGGGAGGATGCGAATCGCGAGGATAGGTATTTAAACCTTTGAATTTTAAGCTAAATAAAAATAGAGTGAATAAGCAGTGACACACACAACTTTTATACTGGTTCATCCAATGAAAGGTACGTCCAGTTCTCACACACTTGTGAATTATCACTAATGATCAATTTGATTAACCTCTCATAGAGGTTGATTACACTTTGTGTATTCTTTAGCCTCACCAAGCTTACAATCTTGTTTCTTACAAGTTCCAACTATTTCCAAGTGAAACTCATGTGGAAATTACAAATTGATATGTGTATGGTTGTTTCTTTTCTCTTAAACACTTTCTAAAAAGATATTTCAAAGATCTAGTGAAAGATTATAGAAAGTATAAGGAGATGATGGATATTGCTCTTGATAGCTTTGAGATTCTTGATCGTTTTATGCAATGTTGGTGTGTGTTTGATAATAGAGAGCTCCCTCCCTTTTATAGAGATCTTGTGGTGCTCTTTCCATGTGGCAAACATCTTATAACCGTTGTGGACTTGATCAAAAAGTCCATGGTCTTTGATCATAATTACATAACTGCCATCCAGCTGTCCTTGGACAAATGCAGTCCATCCTCGTGCAAGAAATTCAAACCTCCTAGGTACTTGGTCATGAGATGTCCTTTTCTATTTTCATGCTTCAAGACATGTAATGCTATATTTTTTACTTTTGTGGGCTACAACCTTTTGTAGGTTAAAGTGTTAGGTCGTTTTAAACTTTTGAAAATGATGTTGACTATAGATCCATCTTCTTACATCGTACTGGTCATCCTCGTACTAGCCATTCTCGGATCTCGTACATCCCATCCTCGTACTAGATAAAACTGGCCTCTAACCTATTTGATTAAAATGCTTTGTTTGTTCATCTTTGGATACCATTTAAGTTCTCATAATGACTAAAAATCATAGTTACAGTGAAGATGAATATTATGCATCTTTGAAGGTCATGCTCTTAGGGGTTCATCCTATCCACCAGTTTTGAACACTTGATGAATTGAGTAAGAATTTTCTCCTTTTGATCTTATTAATGAATGATTAATGTAACACCCCAATTTTTAACAGCATGAGTGTGTTTTTTTTTTTCTTTCAAAAACCCATTTATAAAATACCAAAATGTAGAACAACAACAATTGTCATAATTAATTACATCATAATTATAAAAAACTGAAATAGCTTCGAGTCGATAAACCAAAATATCAAAATATAAAATATGTCGGGGATATGAGACCTATCAGGAATCGCTCAAACCCTTGGGGTATTCTCGACAGACACCAGTACAACTACTGCTCCAAGAAATACTAATCCCCCCATAGTCACGTCAAAAAAATGGAACATGGACCCACCAAAACATAACTCATTTGACTATATAAGTATAGCTACATTCATCCCAAGATGAAACAAGTACAACCACCAAAAGAAAGACATTAAGTCCCTATACAACAAAACTAATCTGATCATACTCTAGCAACTACAATAACATGGGTGACCTCCACACACTCCACAAGTCCCCTATGACGCAGTATCCATCTTCGAGGTAACCTCCTCCTCATCATCCATAGAAGGATCAGTCTCCTCAGAAGTCAGATCCACCCACAAGATAGGTGGCTTTGGCGGTGCTGGAATCTCAAAACAATTCAATAATTATGTGATGGTCGGTAAGTGATCATAAACTGGAAGAGGATGCTCTGACTCGTCCCACCTAGATGGCCCTGCAATCTCTCGCTCCATGGGCGTCGACCACTTATCCTTCCCGCCAGTCCTTGGTCCAACCATTGTATCCTCAACTCCCACGGTGGCATCTGCCTAAGCTCCACTTAACAAAATTCTTATATTTTCAAATGCTCAAAAAAACCTTTCATCTTAGTATACTCCTCGAAAGGGTTTTCATATGTCCAAATATGAATAAACAATGTTGAAAAATGATGTTTTGACAAACTGCACCGTCGTAGCCGAATACAATTGAGAAAATGTAGATTTTCAGTTCTAAAATAGCTCTGAATCAATCAATATTTCGATCATTAATATTATCAATTATGAACACATAATTAACACCAAATTAATCTCCACAAATGCACACCTCAATCACACATTGAATATTCATAACATCAATTATCAACACATAAATACATCAAAACTTAATCAACCCAACTTCAGACCTCAAAGCAATTACAGCAAATCACGACAACAACCGAATATGTATATACAATCATCATAGTACAACAAACATAACTCGTGTGCCAAGCACTCTAATGCAATGCGTATTTGCCAAAATGCATGACTCTAGAATTCCAAACTAATACCCTCATCGAATGGCGTAAATCATAATTGTACAGCCTCTCACAGACCAGTACTAATTACCAACGTGCAATCTCTCACCGATCAGCACGATTTTTACTAGCATGCAATCGCTCACAGACCAGCACAACATACAAGAGTGTAGTCGCTCACATACCAACACGATTTTCTAGAGTGCATTCACTCACAGATCAACACATTCTAGAGTGCAATCTCTCACTGATCAGCATGACATTCAAGAGTGCAGTCGCTCACAGACCAGCACGATTTTCTAGAGTGCAACCGCTCATAGATCTGCACATTCTAGAGTGCAATCTCTCACAGATAAGCACGACGCGACAATCCTCACAAGGATAAGATGAACCAACAATTCACATGGCATCATCCCGTGGCCTATCATGGTCACCACTATCACCATGGCCCCATCGCAGCCACCATGTACTATGAAGCGCATGAGCATACTCTAACTCTTTTCACCACAATCATTAAGTAAATGCAGCTATTAAAAAATTTCCCATTTTTAATACTCTTTTAACACTAATGATTTTTTAGATACACAACATAAACAACATCTCCAAATCCAATCCACACATAAATTGAATTAAATTCATTTTCCACCAATTCACACATAAACTTCTTCTAAAAAATTCATATTATTAATTATGAACACATCAATTTCACCAAACATGAATCACCACAATTTTCAAACATTAATCACCCATATTCAATCTCCAAAATTTTCAACCATAAATCACCACAACAACATTGATATATCAGAGTTCTCCCCATTTCTAACTCGGTGTCAACGTTCTAGATTCCTTTTCGAGACTCAAGGAGCTAACTACATAAACATAAATATTTATAACAATTTGTTCACAATAAAATTAATCCAAACACAATAAAATTCCCAAAATTAAATATTTCTCACACACCAAACTTTTAAAACCAAATAATCTATATTATTTAGTTAAAACTAAATAAAACAATTATTGTCCAAATATCACATACACTTACTCGACTATTAAAGCACTGAAATGTTTGAGTTAATAAAATACTCGAAACTTTTTTTCCTTTTTAAAACTCAGTTCAAGAGTAATTAAAAGAGTAACATTTTAAACTCTAACTCTTTTTAATTTCAATCTATCTTCTTGCTCAAACTCTTTAACTTAGTTAAAATTTGAACTTTTTCACAACTTTAACAACTTTAATTTTTTTTTTGTAAAATTTAAACTTCAGTTCAAACTTATTTATTTGAAAATAACTCATTACGTAACTCAAACACATCAAATTTAACTACCACCCATAAATCACATCTAAAAAATTCATAATATTATTTATGAACATACAATTCACACCCAACATTCATCACTATAAAACACACCTGAAAAACAAACTAAATTCAAATTTAACTAATTCACACATAAACAAATTAAATTCATTTTCCACAAATTCACAAATAATATCCTAAATGCAAACTAAAAATTTGGAAGGAGCTCTTACCTCCATTGTAGCTTTAACAACCAATTACGACACCGCGATTAATTATGCTAGAAATTTTGTTCGCGTCGTCACTTCCAAAGTTGGCTCACTAGCACCGTGTGGAGATGAGCAACTTTCCCTTCTATCACTTCTCAAAAGAAAGCTTAGAAGTCGAAGAAAAATGAAAGTTTGTGTTTGTGGGTTTTTGAAAAACCAACACTTTGCTTGTTTTGTTTTTGAAACAGAGGAGAAGAAAGAAAGAAGATGGAAGGCGGACCTGAAAGCTAATGGGCAAAATGTTCTCTTCCTTTCTTTGCCTTTTATACAAAACCACTTTTTCAGAAAAATTTCTACTCTCACCGCAATTCAATCGACAGATGAATTTTTTTGAAAAATGTTGCATCTCAGAATTTTTTTTTCTTTGACAAAAGATTCACCGTAATTAAATAAAATTATTCATCAACGAATAATTTTAATTGGGTCTCCAAAAAGATATTTTTGGCGTTTAACTCACAAAATGCCATAAAATTAGCTAAAAAGTCTCATAAATTCAACATAAAATTCTCAAAAAATACATAAATTTAAAATTAAGGGTCTTACAATTAACATGTTTTCTTATAAGAATTCACTCAAAAGCTTAGATTAGTCATTAACCACAATCATAATCTCTTAAATAATTTTGTTATCATTAAAATCATTTGAGAGAAATTTTATCTCAACAAAGCGAACATACAAAACAACAGACCTAGAAAAATAGGTCAATTGGGACTATGAAATCCAATCCCAGAACATGTCAACTAGAAAAAGAGCTTAGACATAAGCTTAATTGAAAATACCTCTATGAAAATAGCAATAGCAGCAATGTAGGAATTCTTTGGCTCAACTATGATGATTTTACAAATAGATGTAGGGGCAACAAATTCAATACTTACAAAGATCCAATGAGTACTACCCTGCACCAGATTGGTGGTCATTGTCCATATATAATTTACATTTTAAAAACTTATAACACAAAATAGACAAAAAGGATGACTTTCATATTATATATATATGCCAATAGAATTTAGAAGTAGAATCTAATGTACCCCAAAATAAATAGAACTTGGAAACACTAATTAGATTATCATTAATTTAACATTAAAGAAATAATGAATTAAAATCAGTAGTAATAACAATTTATGTAAAATTTGGCAATTTTGTGCTGTTTTTTAACTTAATTTTGGCAACTTTTTTTTAAAATTTGGAATAGTATAATAATAGTTTAAAAAATTATATAAATTATATTTTTTAATTTGAAATAATATAATAATGACTTCAATTCAGATAGACGTCTGTCACGTCACCATTTATTTGACACCTCATTAAAAAAATGACAACTCATCATGATTTAGATTCAAATTCTATTTGGGGGACCAAATCTAGAGACAAATAAAATGGAATCACTACTTTCGCGATTCACCTAAAATATGAGCACTAAAAGTGCAATTAAGTTTATACAATTTTATGGCCTTGAGACAGATACGTAGATAAAGATATGGCCTTGAGAAGATAAGGATATAATTTGCTTTGCAATATATTTCATGAATATTCTTCCTTAAAATAGGTTGAACTTGGAATTTGCACCTTTCATTTTTTGAAAAAATTTCTTATGATTTTTTTTTCTTAGTTTCAATATAAACAATTATGTAGCATGTTTTTTTTCGTACACTTATAAATATTTTTGAACAAAAAAAAGTATAGATACCGTTGATTTGAATAAACACAAAATAATTAAATAAATAGCAGCACATTAATTTAAAGAAAAAGAATTACAGCTAGGGAGGCAAACAGTGGCTTCTGTGGTGTGATAGTAGTACCGTACAGAAGAGCGGAAGAAGTGAAGTGAAGTGAAACAAAGTGGTTTAGGGTTTAGATCAGAAAGAGAACGGAGTTGATGGCCGAGTACGAAAGAGAGGAGAGATACGAAGGGAACGGAGGTGGAGATGTAGGAGAAGGAGGAGAAGGAGAGGATCTTCATAACACTCTTCCCTTTCCTTCTTCTGCTTCTTCTCCTCAACCTCTCGATCACGCCGCTTCTAAATCTCGCGTACGTTTTATCTTTTCAATTTCTACTCTCTCATATATCCTACGTAATTTGATTCCATTCATTCATTTTTATGCTTCGTTCTAGTCATTATGTTGTTAATTAACAATTAGGGTTAGTTGATTTCACGTTTCACTTTTAGTAGTTTATTCTTGAACTGGAACTGACTCACTTTATTCTCTTACACGGTGCTTATGTTATTGGTTTGTGGTTTGGCGGCATGAAATTAACAACTAGGGTTAAATTCGTTTAATTTTGAAATTGACCAGTAGGTTTAGATAATGCTCGGTTTGTCTTTTGTTATAAGTTAACTATTAGGGTTAAATCCATTTCGCGTTTGAAATTAATCAATTAGGGTGTGTTTGGTTGGAAGTAGATGGAGGGGAGGTGAGGTAGTATTTAAAACTTAGTGTTTTAGGAGGGGAGGGAGCCAAAATCCCTCCTAGAGGGAAGGGGAGGGTTAGTTAACAGTTGTTGTGTTTTCTGGTTAAGTAGCAATTAGGGTTAAATGCATTTCACCTTGAAATTAGTCATTAGGGTTAGTTAACTATTGGTTTGTTTTCTTGATTAACAATTAGGCTTAAATGCATTAAATGTTAGAAATTAGAACCTTTATAGAGAGAGGTAGAGAGAGGATTTTTTTCCCGTTTTTTGCTTTGAGTAAATGATAGTGGAATTGAACTGTTATGCATAAGTTATAACTTATATTCCTTAATTTTGTTTTTTGGCAGCACGAATCTCGTGATCATGATAGAGAATCTTCGAGAAGCAGAGAAAAGGAACGGGAGAAGGAGAGGAAAAGAGAAAAGGAGAGGCACAGAGATAGAGACAGAGAGAGAGATCGTGGTGATGGAGATAAAGAAAGGGATAGTCACCACAGAGATCATCGACATCGTGACAGAAAGGATAGAGAAAGGGGTAGGGATAGGGAGGATGGTGATTCTCACAGAAGTCGTGATCGGGACCATGACAGGTTATAATCCCATATATGATTTTGCAATTTTGATGCCTAACATATCTTGCTCAATCATGTTTTTTTAACAATTTTGTTTCTTTTGGAATTGTTGTTGTTTTATTTATTTTCAGTTTTGCTTAAAAACTAGTTTATATTACAGAAGAAGGGATTATGATAGAGAGGAAAGGCATAAGCGTAGGTCTCGATCTATTTCACCGTCTAAGGATAGATCTGAGCACGGAACAAGGTCAAGGTCTCGCTCGAAGAGGTAAATTGTGTAAACATACTTAACATTCAAGTTTATGGACATACCCATACCCCTCACATAGGCAAGTATGCATGCTTGTGACACCTATTCAGAAAATTATCAAATTCTGTTTCTTAAAAACATCTGTTGGATGTGTAAGGTTCAATATTATTATTGTAGCTATTTTTAATAAATTATTATAGTTCGATATTCCAACAGTCTAACTACATGGTAAAATATTTCTTGGTGTGAGGTAGCATTTATTTTTGAATGCTAACATTATTTACTTACAGCAAAAGGGTTAGTGGTTTTGATTTGGCTCCCCCTCCTTCTGCAATGTTAGCTGGTGCTGCTGCTGTTACAGGTATATTTGCTCTTGGTTTTTCTACAAACTTTGTTAATCTTAACTGCTTTCTTTTTTGTTGGTCGTAGTATGGGAAAAAGTTCATATCAAATTGCATGCTGTTATCTGGGTAAGCTGTATTAAGTTATTATCCGATCATGTAGCTCTTTGAGGACTGGTCTCCAATGGTGTGCAATTTAGTCTTCTTTTTGTTTACTTTTACTTGTTGATATAATCCTGGAACTAAAAGATGCTTTGGTTTTTTGTCTTCTGTTTGGTGTTTGTTTGTTTTGTTTCTATGTCTTGTCTTATGCTCTAAGAAGGCAATGTTGGGCTACTTGCCCCACTGTGCTGACAATAGGCGTGAGCCGACATCTGTAGCTTTTATGTCCAAGGAAGAATCAGTGCACCGGTTTTTGGTGGGTCTTGTTCGTCTTCAACTGGAAACTATATCTACTTTGGTAGACGTACAGATATTATCTCCAAAACTTGTTTAAATGTTCCTTTAATCTTATTGATATATTAACAAGGTGAAATTCCGCCTAAACCAATGGAAAATGGAGTAAGAGGAGTCATTTGATACTTAATCAATCAATAGTTTTTCAAAAGATCAACTAATGGATTTGTTCTGAGGTGTAATATGTCTTATATTTGCAGGTCAAATTACTGCATCAAATCCTACAATTCCTGGAGTGTTGCAAAACATGTTTCCGATGGCTACTAGTCAGGTATATATCTCTCTTTTTGTTCCTACCCTGGTTTTGTATGGCTTGGCTTATATTAATCTTTGTCTTCCTGTTCCTGTCCTTCTCAAGATGCAACCGTTCAGTGCTCTCCCTATGATGCCAATTCAGGCTATGACACAACAGGTAGAGGAAGATTTTTCAGGGATGTTCTGATTTTTTCCCTTTTCTTTTAGCATTTTTGGTTCTAATTTAGGCACTTCCTCGATGTATCAAATTTATACAGGCTACTAGACATGCTAGGAGGGTGTATGTTGGAGGTCTCCCTCCTACAGCGAATGAGCAGGTACTGAACTTTAACAGGCCTTCTCTACTATCAGTTTTTACTATTGGCTTCATGAACTATGTTTGTCATTCATTTTCTTGCTGCTGGTTTTTGTAATTGTAACTACTACGTGAAATAGGTTTTGTAGAATTGTTTATTGTTTTCAATGATCAAATATTATTTTATAGTATTGCTTGGAGTACATCCCTTTTAACCTCTGAATGGCTATTAGCTAGGCTGCCTTGTCAAATAGTTTTTCTTGTTACATCATATAACCATTTAGAATTTGTTATCATGTGCTTCCTATGTTACTTTAACCTCAGAATGAGAATGAGTGGGTTTGGCAGTCTGCTAAAACTGCCTTCTTGCCAATTTTTTTTCTCGTGTTTTATCATCAAATGGCCATCTAGAGTCTTATCTTTTACTCTATTCAATTATTTAATTGTGAAGCTTTTTGATTTTTCTTATGAGCTCTGAGACCAGTTTTAACATGTCATTATTGACATACAGACAAGTGGAAGACAAGCCCGTACATTTTTAAAGCTGGTTTTGTTCATGATTATTTTGCCATTTTAACGTTTCTAATGATTTTTTTCTTTATGTTATACTGCAGTCTGTTGCTATTTTCTTCAGTCAGGTCATGGCTAAGATTGGAGGAAACACTGCTGGTCCAGGTGCCTAATCTACAAATATGGTTTACTTCTGCTTGTTGAGATTTTAGATCGATTGTTCATTGCTGGGAACCAGGGATTAATTTAATGCTTTGTGTGTATGAAGGTGATGCCGTGGTCAATGTTTACATTAACCATGACAAAAAATTTGCCTTTGTTGAGATGAGGTCCGTTGAGGAAGCTAGCAATGCAATGGCTTTGGATGGGATTATTTTTGAGGTTGGTGTGGGATTTTTCTCAGTTTTTTAAGTAAATGAATGGTTGCTGATCTGAATGAATTTGATTTAATTTCAATTATAACTTTAGGGGGCACCTGTCAAAGTCAGGAGACCTACTGATTATAACCCTTCTCTAGCCGCCACTCTAGGCCCAAGCCAACCTAACCCAAACCTCAACCTTGGTGCTGTTGGATTAACTCCTGGGTCAGCTGGTGGACTTGAAGGTCCTGATCGTATTTTTGTAGGTGGACTTCCTTATTACTTCACAGAAACTCAGATCAGGGAGCTTTTAGAGACTTTTGGTCCTCTTCGGGGTTTTGATCTAGTGAAAGATAGAGAAACAGGAAACTCAAAGGGTTATGCATTCTGTGTTTACCAAGATCTTGCAGTTACAGATATTGCCTGTGCAGCTCTGAATGGAATTAAGATGGGTGATAAGACTCTTACCGTTAGACGAGCTAATCAAGGTACAACCCAGCCTAAACCTGAACAAGAGAGCATTTTAATGCATGCACAACAGCAAATTGCTCTGCAGGTATGAGATTTTGTCTCATAATTTTTCCTATAGCCAATATTGTGGTACCCATTTAAAATTACAATTATTGTATTCTTTCAATTTTTGCAGAAACTAATATATCAACCACTGATCTATTTACTTCATAATTGTAATTTTGTAGAAACTTATATTTCAACCAGCATTGGTGGCTACAAAGGTCGTATGTTTAACTAATGCAGTTTCTCCCGATGAGCTCAAAGAAGATGAGGACTTCGACGAAATTATTGATGACATGAGACAGGAATGCTCCAAATTTGGTAATTACTGATTTTTTAAAGCTGGTTTTCGGGTCTTCTATGTAACCTGCAATGCATGTGTATTAACTGCTGTATTTATTTATTTAATTGTTTCACAGCCAATTGTATTACCACATTCTGCTATAAAGAATCAGGACTAACTTACATTCCATAGCCTCCAAAACTTTCCATCTTTATGCTCATGCACATTTTTCGTTGCATGCTTTGAAAGTTTATTTACATGGTACATTTTTTTACTTTCACAATATGTGCAGGTACTTTGGTAAATGTTGTGATTCCTCGTCCACAACCAGATGGGGATCTATCCGGTGGAGTTGGAAAGGTCTGTACTTTGGATCTATTCTTGAAATTTTGTTGGCGTGATACGTCTCTTTGTTTTTCCAGTTATCTTTCTTGTTTTCTTCATGACGACGACGATGATTTCTATTGTTATTATTATAGAAACAAAGGGTTCATGGTGTCTTTATGCTAGTGATAATTAGATTAATTTTATGGAAATGATTGCAATTTTTAAAGTATACCGGGGTAGGCATCTTAGAACTTATTGATGTAAAATGCAAATATTTGGAGTGCCATTAGAGAGCCTAAACTGCACGTTTTTTTAGCTCTAAATTTTCTTTGGAAATTTCAAAGCTCCCTCCCTGGGGTAAGCTGGAGAATGCAGAGTAATGAATTCAACAAGTACATTAAAAATGTGTTGGGTACTTGAAAGTATACGCTTTTTTTACTTAAAAAAATATGCCTTGTTTCGTTTGGGACGTGAAAACATCTGGGTAAAAGGAGTGCTGACTACAACACTCTTTAACACATTTTTTCAACATATTCCCTTTATTGGTTAAAATTTAAATAGATCACACTAAACTATGCGGGTCTCATAAATTTAGCGGTGATCTTATGAATTTCAACCATGAAGAGTGAGTGTGTAGAGAGTGTGTTGTCAGAGTTATAGAGCAGTTCTAATATAATATTGTGGGTCAACGAAGGGCAGCAACTTTTCTATTTTTGGCATTTGCAGGTGTTTTTAGAATATGTGGATATTGAGGGTGCTACAAAAGCTCGTACTGGATTGAATGGGAGAAAATTTGGTGGAAATGAAGTAGTAGCTGTTTTCTATCCAGAGAACAAATTTGCTCAGGGAGATTATGAAGGGTAATTTCCGTGCTTGGGTTATGTCTCAAGTTTTTATGTATGTTGTGAGGATTTTTAAATACTTCTCTTTATACTATTTGTTGTATGCTGAATTGAGAGCGTCGAAACAAACATTTGCTGTTCTTGTTAACTTCAATATTTTTCATGTGTGCACTTGGTTGATAAAGGATATTGATAAATTGTAATTTGTGACATCGTGTTCTATCTGATATCTGGATATATTTAAGATTCTTGATTGAAGAATTCTCTGACCTATATTAATGCGCCAATAAAATCAAAACTTGTCCGCATGTAAGTTCGCATCCATTTGAACGAAATGTTAACGTGGGTTTTCATAAAGCCAATCAAACAAAACTGTTTTAATATTTGTTACAGTTTGGTTCAGTGTGCTTTGGGTATGTTACAGTATAAGTTCTTAATTTGGTTAGAATGATTTGGACCACTAAGTAAAATCGTTTTCATACAAATTTCATCACCAATCCATAGTCTGCAACCACCCATCACAGTCCACTGTTAATTTGTTTTCTACTTATTTCCAATCCAATGACTTCTCATTGATTCATTCATATTTTATTTATGAATTCTACACATTAATAAATAATTGATTATAACTAAACATTTCCATATTATGTCGGTATATGATAATAAACATGAGAACAAGCATTATAATAGCCTCTTTTGCTTAAGCATTAGCAACTATATTAGCGTTTTTGGCGGGAAACTCTGTCTTAGAGCTAAAAGTTGAGTGAAGAAGAAAAAGAGAACGACAGTCACTATTAATAGAATCAAACCCAGTGACATTTGACATATATTCGACAATCACTACTTAATATTACGTTATGAACGAAAATGAATAGTTTAAAGCTTTATTAGGCTAACTCATCATATACTATTAAATTTTGAGCCGTTTTAAGTTTTTATATTTATTAACATTTCTTTAGTTTAAACACACTGACATTATTTACATATTCAAGGATATTATTATAATTATAAAATAGAATTTAAATAGAATATAGTATAATATTAAATTTTTTAAAAGGCTGTGTTAGATATTAAAATGGAATTCAAACTTTCAAAAAATAAAATAGAATTTATATTCATTGACATATTAACTTGTAATTTGTACAAAAACTTACGTCACTCACCACATGAGTGGTCCATACTTTCGTAAATAAATAAGGGATGCTCATCACTCCCTACTGTTCTCACAAAACCCACAAAAAACAACAAATATCCTACTAGATCCCATAATTCGATTTGTTAATTTAACTGCACGATATCCACAATTAACATAACCCCGACGTCAATAATGTCATCTATGAAGTTCAACTGGAAATCATCACGAACCTTGTTGATTGATGGTCGAGGTGTGAGCTTTTTGACTGCTGATCGAAATTGTTGTGCTTACTAACAGATGTTGTAGTGCTACATACATTTGTGCCACTGCATCGAACACTTGCATCCACGCACTCCCACCAACATGAATCACATTTGGTTGATTTTTCTTTTTTTGTAATACTTTATTTTTTGCCTTTTTTGATGCACCATTTATTTTAACCTTATCAACAGATGGACACATCGACATAGTGGATGAAAAGCGATCTATCGTAATTTACCTTTAATTGCAATTTTCTAGGTACATCAAGTTCATCAAACTTTTTTACTATGACATCTATTTCATGTTTCACAAATAACTCTAAAGGTTTACCCAATTCATTGTCATGAATATTTAATTTATCCCACCAAACATGAATAACGTCCAACGAAATGAGACGTGGGATCATACTATACTTGACTATTTTACATGCACAAGGTAGACCATATGTTGTCCTAATAGTGCAACGACACTTAGACTTATCAATACCCACATACTTCATGCAATCATACTCAACCTCCATGTGATCTATTGCATTTTTAGACTCAACACCACACAAATGTGCATACTATGTCGATGCACATTTTGAA
Organism: Cicer judaicum; assembly: GCA_037974835.1. Classification (NCBI taxonomy): domain Eukaryota; kingdom Viridiplantae; phylum Streptophyta; class Magnoliopsida; order Fabales; family Fabaceae; genus Cicer; species Cicer judaicum. The sequence continues at coordinate 5,148,995 of JBBPBS010001012.1, forward strand.
CGATCCTCTTTTCAAATGGTGATATTATCTCATTATTTTGTAATACAATCATGCTAGAAATAGTTTCCCAAACACTGCATATATTTTGTAGAAAACCCTTTACGTTGTCATATTTCTAAAGTGTATAACTCTATTTGTCTACGCCTCAACAAATCTTTCCTTTAGAGGAATTAACCACTGGTCGTGTACATAATCATAAAAAATAGAACAATTACTACAAATCCTTTCAAACATAGCTAACTTCATGTAATATTGAGCCTCACATAATTGTAAACGAGACCATCTCATGCTTCCATTACATGCATCTGCTTCTTTTTTGAAAACACAGTCTTTTTGCACTAGACTTTGACATTTTTGCATACATGAAACAAACACAGTAAATTGATTGCTTTTGAAAAAATATATTGAATTGTGTTCATTAAAGAAATGTCTCTATCAATAATGATGACTTGAACTTCACTAGATGTAATATGTTTTTCAACATTTGTAGTGTCCGCGCGAAGTTATCAGCACACTCAGACTATATATTTCTAAATCCCACGCAAAATATCATTTTAATATAAGTAACACCAATAGTCTCAAGTAATGACATTCGATACCTGCAAGTTTTGTTTGTGCTATCCATAATTATCAATATGTGAAAATTATTTACATGAGTGATAGTATTCAGATAGGCCCATAATATGTCTCTCAACTCATTTGAACCGTCTACTTCCTATATTAATGCACATATTTGTCGCGTTCCATCAATGTCATTATATGTTTGGTTTCCATTATGTTACCTCTAAGTGATGAACGATATGTTGGACGTGCATTATAAACTTGTTTAATTATCGTTAAACTTTCAATATTATGATCCTTTAATGTCATCAATATGTTTCTTGGTTTGACCATGTTCTTCATCATATCACAAAGTAAATCTTTCTCTTCATGAGACAATCGACCTAAGAAAGAATGACCAATCATTTTTTTGGGCAACTCGTGGCTATGGAGATCACATGCTACATGAAAATACCACCCCTCACCAACACTTGATGGTATAATTTTCAATCTAAATGAACATTCACATTTTTTAGTCCAGGTGCTCCTCACAAGTTTATTAATCTTCCAAGGTCTATATTTGTCGCTTCTTTCACAATCAATAATTAATTTTGTCTTTATTTTTTACTGTGATGTGCTACTTTCAAATCTAAAAATGACAACGACAATTTAATTTTCCCTTATAATATTTCAAACTCATTTTAATAAATCATCTCGCATATCAAACATCATATCAATGGTAAATACATAAGTCAAATCCACCATACCAGGTCCAACATTGTCATTCATAACATCGTCAATTTCAGGTTCAACACCATAATTCATTGTGTCAAAATCAGGTTCCAAACTATCATACGTTTCATCAAAATCAAGTTCCAAACAGTCACATTTTGTCACTATTGTCTTCACATTGGTCCATTTATCTACATTCAATAAGAACATATCAAAAATTCAAAAATATTATTTTCGTGATTTCAATTAACGTACCATACGTGAATTGAGTTCATGCAAACTATGTGAACTGAATTCATGCAAACTACATGAGCTCATATGACATAGCTATTGTCGCGAATTATTGCCATTTACATGAACTAAATTCACACAAACTACGTGAACTGAATTCACGTAGGTGTACATGAATTGTATTTGCGTAGTGCTTGTAAATACTTAAACTTTATTACATATGTAAACTCAATTCACGCAGGCGTACGTGAACTGTATTTGCGTAGCGTTTGTAAATATTTAAACTTCATTACTTATGTGAACTCAATTCATGTAGGTGTACGTGAACTGTATTTGCATATCACTTGTAATCTTAATTGCATCTCGTATGTGAAAACACATCACGTAAGGATACATGATTTAACTTTGAGTATATAATGTAAAATTCCTAGATTTTGAAAGAAAAAAAAAAAGTACGAACTCAAACGCAGATTAGTAAACATACATAGTTGTTGACTTTAACTACACTATGAAGAAGAGACCTACGAGATGTAAGTTATGAGTGAGTAGTGTGAATTATGAATAAAAGATGAATTATGATGAGTTATGATGTATGAGTTATGGTGGTTAAGAGGGAAAGATAAAAATTAGGATTTAAAGAATGAAACAAATATGGAAGCGGCATTTTGAATATTTAAATTTTATAAAAATTTATGAGTTTAAGCATTAAAATGAAGGTGTGGATAGCAAAATTATTTACTTTTTCACATGTTATTTTTTAGACCTTAGATCATATTCGGCTTTCAAGTTCTAAAGTCAAAAGTTAAAAAATTTATACGTATGTTGGTAAAAATACATTTTATTATTTTACACAACATGTAAAATCTCCATTTTACACATGTGTTTAAACTTTAAATAATTATAGTACTTATCCAATTCAATACTAAAAACAAATCTCCAGTTTTCTAGAGAAAAAAAAAAGGTGATTAGGAGGATTAGTTTTGGAGGGTATTTGGAGGTAAGTGCTGGGGGATGGCTTGGGTTTGAGTCAGTATAGAAAAACGTATTGGTAATTTTTCAAAACTAAATAAAACGTACATTTCCTCTGTGCGGAGTCACAAAAAAATACAGACAATCCCTTTACAGATAAAAACCTGAACCAAATAGTACTATCCAAAATGTCTAACAAAACTTACATAATAAAAGTAGAAAGTAACAAAACTAGGTGCGTACCAGAGGAAAAAAGTAATTAAGAGTTGTAATAATGCAGCATAACTAACAAATGGCAGACACGTTATCAAATTGTAATGAAACTCAATTTGTAATTTACATAAGTAAATATCATGACAAACAAGCTTTAATGATTTTGAGAGTACATTATGAAAAATTTCTCATAAATGATAATATCTTCATAGTCTTACATATTTTTTAATTATTTTATGATGTCTTCTGCGATTATCTTCAACGAACTCTGCGATCTCTGTCTTCCTGTCCTATGCCCATGGATTTCTGGGCAGCTGCAATGCCTTCGGGATCTGCAGTGCAAGTACACCATATTAAAAAACACAGGAAATATCTTGTTAGATATTTGTCGTATTTAAAATGCATGGAAACACACGAGAAATAACAGAGACTTGGTTTGCCAAAATAACAAAAAAATTATGCTAATCCAATGAGGATGCACAAACCACCAGTACTTTAGACCATGATAAGCATTAATATGGTAAACTGCCAATAATGAATTGAGAAGCACAGTTGGTTAATTTGGAAGCTGTATAATATAATGAAAGAAAAAGTGTAAAATGGTAATGAGACTGCAATTCATATATGAAGGACAGATGAATTAAAGAACTTGACAGTTCTACTAAAAAACCACTGGAGAGAACATTTGAACTTAAGCTATATTTGGATTACTGGAAAGAGATGAAATGTAGAGGAACATAATAAAATGACATCAATTTCTATTGTTTGCATTGTTCAAAATATGACAGAATAGAATGTGCCACAGAGAAATCTAGTTTATCCCATTCGACATCTTGTGTTATAATTCAAACCCATTTCTCAAGGAAATCTCTAGTTGAGAACCTTGCATTGGACCAAAGAGAGGTAATGCTTTATGTGAAATGGCAGTTTCAAGCAATGATACATGTAATAGAGTCATAGATTTGACTCTGAAATATGAAGTTAGTTAAATGGTGAGGGAGAGAATGTGGGAAGATGAGTTCGTACTACAGGTGCACATTCAGCAAGGATTTCACTCCCTAATGCACTTTGTCGGATTTATTTGACTTGAAGAACAATGAAGATACATGTCAATTGAGAGGGATGTCACACTGAATTATTCGATTTTGCAATAATCTTCATGCAGTTGAATTGTTGGGCATGGCCGAGCAAAATGTGTGGGCTGTTTCGCATTTTAAAATAAAGGTCGCTATTGAGCTTAAGAACTACATAAGACCTGTTTATGCTTCTAGTTCTAGGTATTTGGGCCTATCTGTTTGATTTCAAATGAAAAACTGAATAGTAACAATCCTTATAATGGAGGGAAGTTTGAAACATTTTAGCTCTATATATTATATTCTATGCAATCCCCAGCTGTGTAAACAGGTGAACTGAATCTGACATACCAAAGAATTGAGTGAAAATGCGCGTGAAGAAGTTCAAGTTGCGAGAGACATTGTAAGCCATGACAGGTGGGAGAGGTTTCACCACGGTGTCAATGCTAAAAACTCGCTGAAGAAACTGCAAATACAAAAATAAAAGTATATTACATTCAAAACTTGGAGAAGAATACTGAGTGCTACATCAGTTGTACAAACAAGAACCAAGAAGAAAATAATATGCGGTCATTTATATGGGTAAGTAAGAACAACAACAAGATAGACTACAATAGCAGAAGGGAAACAATAAAAAAAAGCCTAGGTAAAATATAAACTGCATGTTTGGATACACAGTAGAGACTGTAAAACCAGGGTTGTCAATATCGCACTAGCGATCTCTAGAGCACATGCAGTAGTGGATCAGTTTAGTGTAGCAGCCATAGTGATAGGATATTGAACATTGGGCCTTAGCCCCATAGAAATCTATAACAGAATCCCATAATGGTCATGTTGCTAATGCTATCTGCTATTCGACTAAAGTGTTTTTGGGGTTAGCCACTATGCCTCATAACAGGGATTGATAACACTGTCAAACGTGATTTCCCCCTGTCAAATGTGCTATTGATACAAATCTAGATGTTTGGTTACATTGAATTGAAATTGATTTTGTCCCCAAATCTTGGTTTAACTACTACAATGGATAAAAATGACATTCATGTTGACATTTATGCTTGCCACTCTACTCAGCTTCAAAAATTCATGCTAGGTATTGGCTAAGTTGAAATCAAACTTATTTCTAAAGTAAAAAACATTGAACATAATGCTAATATTAGCCAAATATTGTGTTCCTTACTAAGTTTTAATATCGATTATAACCACGTCAATTTTACAAAATAGAGTAAATTAAAATACTGTTTTGACAAAAACTCATCCACAGAACCTAAATAACATATCAACCAGGAAGGAAGAAAACTTGGAAATGTTACAATTTATAATGATTAGTTAAAGGTATCTTGCATTGCAATCAGTTCAATCATTGTAGTGCAGTCAGTTCCAAATTTCATTGATAAGTTAATACTACTTGATGATATTAACCAGTTATGGAGTGTTATTCAAATTCAAATGAAATCTATCAACCGTGCATCCCAGTAGTCAGTTATCAAGTAGACACAAACACATGACACTTGACATGTAAACATGGTAATAACCTAAAAAAAAATGAAAGTGATTGAATATAATCACATATGTTAGTGTTGTGTGTATGATACACATTGGACACGAAACATACCTCCTTCAGTATGAAGTGTTGGGGCTACATAATTGGTTAATTATTATGTCGATTTCAGTTACATAAACTTTTCACACTAAGAAAATAGTCATTTGAGTCAGGCTGTGTCACTGTTCAATGTATTGAAATTACAAAATCTTCCATGAGTGTGAGAGAGGACCAAACTAACTAACAAAACTACAAAAAACACGATGTATGTTTTTGTAATTTCATGACATCCAAGGAATACAGTGACAAACATCACCTCTGTAGCATTGATACCTTTGTTCGAAGGCATGTCCCGGTGTCCCACACGTAACGAAACCACTTTGATTACATTTAATTAATTCATTTTATCAAATTATTACCAGGGTCGATGTATGAATATCAGTGTGGTGTACTGCGTTCGTGTAATTATTTGCGCTTCATAGATTATCACACATTTAAGCACAAAATGACTATTTACTCCTAAGAAAAAGGAGAAAGCAAGAACCTTTAGCATTAATTTCTATTACACTCAAAAAGGGTTTCAAGTTTCAAATTTGAAACACGAGTAATTTCACAACCTAATTTCCTTTCCACAACAAGTAAAAAAAAAACAAAAACGAATTGTTGGAATGTGGTTTTAGAAAAGAAAACCTGAAAGTTGCGTTGGAAACTGTATCGAAGTTCAGGATCAATCTCAATTAAATCCTCATCATGATTGTGATTGTTGGATTTGGAGCGAGGAACATGCATAGTTGAAGTGCCATCAGGTTGACTGGTAACTTTGATGTTTGCGTCTGGGAATTGTTCGGTGTCCTCTTCGCCTCTCCATGGTGCCGATGACATCAATTGCTTCTTTCCCTTCGCCATGATGATGTTATTATCGCTAGCTTCTTAGTTAGAAGGTCAATTTTGTTTTGGTTTTCAGGGTTCAATGAAATTAGTCCGTTATAAATTAAGATAAACCTTATCCCATTCCCACTCCATGCTCTTAAAACATTTTGGAAGATAGTAGAAAGTTACGACGGAAGAATATAATTTTATTATTATTATTATTACTTTTAATATATGAGTAAATAGAAATATTTTGAAAATTGAACCGTGTAGTTAAACCAGTTGAACTGAAAATTGTAAGTAAACAATAATGATGTAGATGAACCAGAAGAAGTGGAAGCAATTGTGATACATCAAAGAATGAGATTGTGATACATCAAAGAATGAGACAAGCACCAAGCATGCTTAATGATTGTGAATTGATTTCTGATAATGCAGTAAATGATGAAGGTGATATCATTCACTTTGCATTATTATCAGATGCTGAACCTCTCAATTATAAAGAGGCATTGAAGATGGAGGTATGGAAGAAAGCTATGATGGAAGAACTCCAATCAATTGAGAAAAATCACACATGGGAGCTAATAAATCTGGTAGATTAGAAAAAGAAAATTGATGTGAAGTGGGTTTTCAAACTAAAATTAAATCCAGATGGAAATATTTCGAAGCACAAGGCCAAGTTGGTGGCCAGAGGTTTCTTACAAAAACATGGTATTGATTACAATGAAGTGTTTGCTCCAGTTGCAAGGCTTGAAACTGTAAGACTAGTAGTAGCTCTAGCTTGCAAGAGAAGGTGGTCACTCTATCACTTAGGTGTAAAATCAGCCTTCTTAAATGGTCCACTTGAAGAGGTTGTGTTTGTGTCATAACCTCCTGGTTTTGAAATACAAGGCAAGGAAAATATGGTATATAGACTCCATAAGGCTTTGTATGGTTTGAAGCAGGCCTCTAGAGCTTGGAACAAGAGGATTGATCAATTTCTGATTCAAATAGGTTTCAAAAAGTGCTTAGCATAGTTTGGAGTATATGTGCAGAATTCAAGTGAAGAAGAAACCATGATAATCTGCCTATATGTGGATGATTTGCTCATCACTGGAAGAAAAACATCAGAGATTGAAAACGTGAAAAACAAGTTGAAGTCTGAATTTGAAATGTCTGATCTAGGTGAGCTTTCCTTCTTCTTAGGCATGGAATTTATGAAGATAAAGACAGGAATGGTTATGCACCATCAAAAGTATATAGGTGAGTTGCTTGAGAAATTTGAAATGAATAGCTGCAATTCAATTTCAAATCCATTAGAAACAAACTCAAAAATTGATGAGTTCAGTGAGGAAGAAAGAATTGATCCAACACGATTCAGACAAATGGTTGACTCACTGAGGTATCTATGCAACAGCTGGCCTGACATCTGTTACTCAACAAGTGTGATTAGCAGATTCATGCATGATCCAAGGAAGACTCACTTGATAGCTGCTAAAAGGATACTTAGGTATATAAAAGGCACAAAGGAGTTTGGTCTGATGTTCCCGAATGGAAGCAAAGGTGAAAGAAGTGAACTCATTGGATACTCAGATAGTGATTGGTGTGGAGACATCACATATAGAAGGAGTACATCTGGCTATGTCTTTAAGTTCAATGAAGCAACCAGTGACTGCATTATCATCGTGTGAGGCATAATATATTGCAAGAGCACTTGCAACCTGTCAAGCAGTATGGCTGGATGCAGTAATGAAGGAACTGGGGTGTGAAGTGATGAAGCCTCTGATACTCAGAATTGATAACAAGTCAGCCATTAGCCTTGCAAAAAACCTGATCTCACATGGCAGAAGTAAACATATCGATACAAGGTTCCATTTCATTAGGGAGCAGGTGAACAATGGAATGATTGAAGCAAAATATTGCCCAACTGAAGTGCAATTAGCAAATGGTTTTACAAAGGCTTTAAAACTTGACCAATTTGAGTTTTTGACAAAGAAGCTTAGAGTTATAAGTGTTCAACAGCTATGAATTAAGGGGAAGTGTTAAAATTTAATTCATAAACTGTTATGCTACAAATTAATTGAGAGTTAGTTACAAGTTAGTTAGTTATTGTTATAGATAACTTGCTTCTCAAGCAATTTTTGTAACTTATATAAAAACAACAGCTTTGTAGCATGAATTATGAGACTAGAATTTTATCTCAATCCTTCTTCCTCTACCTTTTTTGTTTTGCTGCGCCTGGACTATGTTCATCACAGTCCCTTATTCCAACACTCTGTTCAGATTTGATTCGTTTCTCATGTTTCGAGCTTGAGAAGTTGGTTTTGATAGAAACTGCATAGAACACACTGATTTCATATCCAACCACTACATGGTTTGCTTCACAATTTTTGATCCAGCGAGATACTTTGAACGTCTTCCACCTCAATTTAAATAGTTGTTATAAGAAAGGTGTGAAGAAAAAGAAAATGAAAATCAAAGCTCTTGATCTTCTAAAATTATTGTTGTTGTTGGTTTCTCCGACGTAAAGCTCTCAAAAGTCAACAATCTTCAAGAGAGCGATTTCAACATCTAAGTTTCGAATAATATCACCGACCTCAAGCACATATATATCTTTGTCTTTGATTCCGACGACAATTTTTATTATGGTTATTGGTTGCACTACAATTTTCTATTCTAAGATTGCATTTTTCACATGTTAAATGTTAAGAATAATTGTACTTCAAACTCATATCGATAAAATTATTGATTTTGAGTTTGAGGGATTGTTAAGAAAAATAATTTTGAATAATAATTTCCAAAAACTATTTCGAAAAACTATTTGGAATAATAATTTACAGTCACCAAAGATATTACTGAATTGAATCCCATACTAGGTTGTTCTATTTAAGAGGTTTTGTGCACTATCTAAAATTGTGCAAGACAAATTATCAATCATAATGTCCCTAGAATAAAACAGTCTAGTTATGTTGTATCAGTTTTGCTACTACACTATAGAAAATTGTTCTATAACTAGACCATCTAAATATGGCGGTTAATGTCACTCGTAATTTATGACTATGACCACTCGAAAATCTGAAGGAACAAAGGACTTCGGTAAAGGGACAAAAAGAAAATTCGGGAGGAAGCAGAAAAGGGGAGAAGAGACAAAACTCATAATTTTTCAGAGTTTTTGGCGTGCCTTCTAAACTCAGCGGAATCCTCTATTTATAGAGGAATTCTGCAACTGACGGAGCAAAAATTGCTGTCCATTTAACTGACTCCTTGCAAAGTGTTGTGTGCCCAATTTGACCGGGGCAACGAAACTATCACGTGACAAATGGAAGGAATGCATCAAATCAAATCAGTTGTTGTTGACTCGGTGGAAGGCAGAAACATGCGTAAAATATGTAAAATAATTTTAGGAGAAAAACACACATATTTAAATTAAATATCAATTTTTATCTTTCTAGATATTAAAAAGTAATATACCACATAAGCCCAGCCGAGTCGGCCAAAAAAATGGTGGCGACGTGCACATATGATGGTCAATTTGAATGCACTCTCTCCCCTTCACAAAATTGGGTACTCCTTGGGACACCCCCCAAAGATATACCTTAATCTTATAAACACTACTAGTGTGACACTTTTTCATTTTTTCAGTTCACACTACACTAGCTCTATTGGTTCAACATCGTTTCCAATAATACCCCACTTGAAATAAAAAAAATGTTTATGAAGAAGCGTCAAACACTTCTATAAGATTGTGCATAAACAAATGTGTCTTCTGACTTGAATCTTTGTATAGAAAGTAAGATTCAGATTCAACAATAGTGACTCATAGTCTTGAACTCTATCTCTGACGTCATACCCACACACAACCTTTTCATTAGGTGTATTGTCAAAAGCCCGTGCATTAATGGACTTGCACGTCAATCCCAATATAGTGAACGCTCTAGGAATTTTGCCTCAAAATTCCATAGGAAGCGACCTCACTTCCACATTCACATAAGTGAGTCTATGAAGAACACTCTTATAGCTATGTACTTCACTCCACATAGAGTATATTTCTCATTAAGAGTTTTTATCATCTCATATCACTTCACGGCTTGTTATTACCAATGACACCTAATTCTTGGAATCTCCAATCTTTTAGGTCGTGTTATCATCATGAGTGGCTCATTGATCTATAGGAAATAGTTTCATCATTTTCGATGTGTTTAGGAATTTCTTTCTAGCTAATCCTTTCATCAAAGGATCTTCTAAATTTTCAATAGTGCATATACGATCCACTTTAGCAGCTCATTTTGAAAGTAACTCTTTAATTGTGTTGGGCTTACGACATATTCGTTGTCTCTTACCATTGTAATAATGGTTTTCAATTTTTGCAATAGTCGCGATACCATTATAGTGAATCAACACAACTGATATTGATTAAACCCATAAAGGGATATCAGCTAGCAAGCATCTCAACTATCTTGCTTCTTCACTAGCAGTTGCTAATGATATCAGTCAAAACTCCATAGTGGATTGAGTCAATATTGTCTGTCTCTTTGATTTCCAAGATATAACTCCACCAATTATGCTAAATATATAGCCATTCATTGTTTTGGAGTCATCTGGTAAAATGTTCCAATAAGCATCATTGTATCATTTAAGGATGATAAGAAATATTTTATATTGTAATATGAGATTCATGGTCCTTTTAAGGTATCTCATGACTCTCTTGATAGTAAGGGTGGACAATAGACGGGGTATGGGCGCGTTCGAGTTCAAAATTCCAATATGATCCAAACCACGGGTGAAATTTGTAGGCCCATTTTCGCCCATTTTTGCATACGAGTAAGATAGGTCACAAGTCTTGTGTGTGAAGGGTTTACGTGTAAGTTTCAAACAATCGTACAAGATCCAAATAAAACAACAAACATCATCAACCCTTAGATCATACTTGTATCAAACAAACCAACACAAAAATACAATAAAAACTTGAAGACAAAAAGAACGCGAGAAAACTAAGTGTCGAGAAGAAATAAAAAGAATAAGACGAAAACAATGATGAAAAAGAACGAATGGTTATCCTCTGGTTTTCGTTGTTGGAAGGTCATGAGCAAAAACAAAATCATTGATAGCTTCAAGATGGTGGCGAAATAAGGAGAAGATGTGAAGTTGTGCATCTAGGTTTTTTTTACGCCTAATAGGGTTTCAAATGAAGTAAATAAATAATACCAAGCAACTTGAGTTTTTAATTTTAAAATCCTTACACCGATTTATTTTATTCTAGTAATTTGTGGCATTATATTAATAAAAATTTCTACCATAAAACCATGTCTATAAATGCATTAATTAATTATTCCAATAAAAAACATTAATTATTTCACAGTTCCCACCGAATCAGCACAACATGCGTGTAAATGTTGAAGCAACTCATGAGTATTACCACTGTGTATTCATTATCGGGTGGGTATGGGTTTAATCGGTTTTAGAATTCCGAACCGTACCTACCTGTTTTAATCCACTTGCAATCATTTTTCAATCCGCTTACTCGTTCAATCGACGCGAATCACCCATTTACACTCAGTTTTTTGTGGATTACTTGGTCTTCGGACGGGTCAACAGATCTCCCCACCCCTACTCGATAGTGTGTTAATGCTCCAAAATAGGTCTACTATTAAACCTACACAACAGCCCAACGACGTAGGAAATTTTGGGTCTAATATAAGCAGGTTTACATTTGGATCATATGGTGTGCAAACAGGTTTTACATTGAAAGTATTTGCATTTCTTTAAAATATTTTCAACATAGTGAGATTGATCTAAAGCAATTCCCTTTTATGACCAAGAAATCTTGATTCCAAGAATTATACTCGCTTCAACGAGGTCTTTTATATCAAAGTTGCTACTGTGACAACGTAAATTTTTGAGTGTTTCTCGAATTCAATAGAGTCACCACCAAAATTTATTTAAGTAATCTAGATAAAAGTGTATTTGAAATATAAAAAAAAATATATTTTTTTTAATTATGCTTGAAGTAATATTTTTATTTTATTTTATTTTATTTTGAAAAAAATAAAACAAAAAAAAATTAATAAAGTAAAAGGTGAAACACACCATTTCAAAATAGAAAAACATTGTTTCAAAAACTCAAGTTTCAATAAATCAATTTAATCTCATTTTTAATTCTAATATAAGGCTTCATATGATGTATCCTTTCATTTTACAAGTGAAATGAAAAACCAACAAATAAATTAGGTTTGCAGTGAAGAAGACGACGGTGGTGCACGATTGGTGGTGGTTGGCAATGGTTAATGGTGAAATGATGGTGATGCCTTGTTTCCTGTTTTCTATTTTTTTTATTTTTTTATTTTGAAATATACGATTTTGAGGATGTAGTTGGGTTGTTGTTTCTTCTATGCTCAACATCATTTTTGTTTAAGAATCTCTCTTTTATAAAAAGAAACAATTTTTTTTGATCTTCTCTATTTTTTTTACCTAGTTAATTTTCCACTCAGCCAAATTTTCCTCTCCCTTTAATTGACTTTTGTCTCAATTTATAGACTACAAGGATAAATATGTGTCTATGAGATAAATTGATGTCTGATATTTTATAATGTTTTTGTAGAAATTATAGAAGTGTGTAGGGATAGAAGACGAAAAGAAGGGGAAGAGGCGATGCTTCTGTAGAGGAAAAAGAGGAATAATACATTTTTTTTGTATTTTTTTTAATTTTATTTTTGGTGTAATGTAATAAGAACATTTAGGTAAATATGGACTCAAAAGTTGGGTCAAATTTGTAAAATGATCAGATTTTATAATAATACTTGCAAAATGTTTGTTAAACATATTATTACTTATTTTTTAAATTATTTTTAATTGGTCAGACAAAATTTAGGTACTACAGTTACACAATAATGATTTCACAGTAAAAGTGTCAAAAAAATCTATATTTTCTCTTTGACTAAAATTTTTGGTGACAAGTCGAGCCTTGCATTTATCAACAGTTCCATCGAGTTTTAGTTTCTTTTTCAAAATCCATTTACAACCTATTGGTTTGTAACTATGAGACAAGTTTACTAAATGCCATGGTTCTGCATACAAAGATGAAAAACTTTCTTGAAGAATTGCAGAATCCTCTGCTAAAGTATAAACCATATAATCTGATCCATAATCTCTAGAAACTTGGGCTCTCTTACTTTTTCAAGGTTTTGTTTTGTCTTGTTCATTGCTTTTAGTGTTTATGATTACGAGAATGCGACTTCTTTTAGTGCCCCCACTATTTCTCAATTTGAAAGGAAAATTATTTTTATGAAAGTCAACATCATTTTACTTTATAATCACTTCAGCGTGTAGGTCATAAAACCTATACGCTTTGCTGTTTACTATACACTCATTGAATACACATTCATAGGCTTTACTGGTAAGTTTAACTCGCTTGGGATTAAGGATTCTGACATAAGGCAAACATCCCCATGTTCGGTAAGAAGATGTTTTGTTTTTAGATTTAGGAACCCTATTAAAAATATAGCAAACAATCAATACAACTTCCCCTCATCAATGAGATGCAGCATCAATGGTAAGCATATTAACAATAACTAGTTCAGTAAGAGTTATATTCTTTTTTTTTTTTTTTTTCTTTTTTAGATATACAATTCATTTCAGCCGAATATGGTGCAATTGTTTCTTGTATAATTCCATGCAATTTATAAAACTCATTAAACAAACTAGAATCACACTCGGATCCTCTATTACTACAAAACCTCTTAATCTTTCTACCAAATTGATTTTTAATTTTAGTTAAAAAGATCCTAAAATGTCAAACGCTTCACTTTATTTTTTATTAGATATACAAAAGTATAGTCAGAACAATCGTCAATAAAAATAATAAAATAACATTTCCCATCTCTAATTACTAATTTTAGTTTGACTACAAAAATTAGATTATTCAAAATCATTTAATGATAACTTTAGAATTAAACCTAAGTTACTTAAATTTAAAGTGACACGTTTTTTCACATGACGTAGTCTAGCATGCCAAATATTAAAACCACACAACATATAAGCAGAAGGAGACATTTTATTATATTTAACATTTAATTTAAACATGTCATCATTCACGTACCATTTCTCAAAAGAAAATACCATTGTTAGATATGATGTACAAATCTACCCTTATAGATTAAGTAAACCATGCCTTATTCAGAAGAAAACCAGAAACCATATTCTTCCTTATATCCGGAGTGTGCATCACGTCTTTCAGAATGAAGGTCTTTTCAAAGGTGAACTTCAACTCAACATCTCTAATACCAACAACATTAGTGGTGTGAGAATCTCACAACAACACTTTCATATCTTCAACAACAATATATGTTTTAAACATAGCATGATCATAACAGACATGGAGAGAGGCATTAATGTCTATTCATCATCTATTTGATCCACCAACATGTTGATTTCTGTTATCATAGAAATTAATTGCTCTTTAGTCATGTTATTATGCTGAGCAAAGCTTGACTTATTCCTACACTTGCGTGCCATATGACTTGGTTTCCCGTATTTATAGCAGATGAATTGTGAGCCAGAGTTATTTCTAGGAGGTGGTTGCTAATTTATAATTAGGACCTTTGGAGGGTTCCCATTTTTTGTTGTTCTTTAGATTGCGGTTTTGATTCTTAAGTGGTTTGCCTATTGGCTTCATAATTGCCTAAATGAATTTCTTGTTGTTGTTGTTTGAAACAACTAGTATTGAATGTGCAAACATGAGAAGAGGGTTAAATTGTGTTTGACAAAGTTAATAACATTTTGCTAATTTGATAAAGGTTGGTTGGTTTTTATGAATTACTTAGATAAAAAGCAATTAGGTTTAGAGACAAATTTATTGGACTAGCAATCATGTCAAATCTACTTATATAATTGGACACAAATTTATCCTGGTTCACCACTAACTTGGATACATGTAGTCCTCTTATTCATAGAACTTTAACCCACTAATTCAAATACCTTGAATTACAAAACACCTAACCCTCCAAGCTAGTCTTCCTAAAGAACCTGAAAACCCCAGACTTTTAAGGAACAACACCACCTGACCCTACGAGTCAAGTTTTTCCAAACAGCATGGCAATCCTAGACTTTTTAGGAACTAACCACCTTGACCCTACAAGGCAAGTCTTCTCCAAACAACCCCATATTAAATAAGGAACTAAACCAATATTGGGATCCATACAAAAGATTGAAACTTTAAGTGTTTGCTTCTAACAAAGCTGATAATAATAATAACTCTCACACTCTAAGAAAAACGCTCAGAAAATAGTTCTCATTCGAACAAGTGTTTATCTATTTAAACTCTAAGATGAATTTCGAAATTGAGCTTGAGTCTGTCTATTATTTTCTATTTTTTTTTATAATCTTTTTCATCAGTGTTAAGTATCTATTTATAGATGAAATTATGACTTCAGTATAGTCCTTGTTTAATTTTGAATTGTATTTTCATTCCTAGCTTAGTCGACAATTATCTTATTCAAAAATAATTTTGAACAAGATGATTTTTGATGATATGTTCTTTAGCTAATTCTTTATTTATGAATCCAATATGAGTAGTTCTTCTAGATTGATTATGTTCGTATTTTGTTTAGATTGAGTTTGTAAATTCTTCAGATTGTTTCGGTTCGTATTTTATTCAAATTGAGTTTGTAAATTTTCAATATTGATATTGTTCATATTTCTTGTAGATAAATCTTTACCAAATCTTGACCATATCTTCTTTTGAACTTGGTTAAAAAATTTCTTCAATTGTAAATCTGAATCAAATCTTATTTTTGATTTTTTTGTCTCAATTATAAACCTGAATCAAATCTTATTTTAGATTTTCTTCAATTATAAATTTGAGTCAAATCTTATTTTTAGATTTTCTTCAATTATAAATTTGTATCAAATCTTATTTTAGATTTTCTTCAAAAACACAAATCTTATTTCATACTTTTTGAAGTCAAATATATTATTCTCATAAAATACTTTTGTTATCATCAAAATTCTTAAGTATAAAACCAACTTAGTTCCAATAAGTATTTCATCTTTCTGGTCTTGCTTCCAGAATTCTTCCTCAATTGGAAGATAGGTTATCACACTCTAGTGAAAATTATTTTGTTTTATGTTTGAGAGAATGTTTGAAATTCTTTCAAGCAATGGGCAGTTTATCAATTATAACAACAATTTGAAATAATTCATCTAAACTCATATCTTTAAAGATAATCTCGTAAGCTATTTTTTAAATTTCATTGGATTGAGCCTTCACGAACCCGTCATCGGTCATCTAATACTTGAGTAGCGGATCACATCATACTTTTTAGCCCCAGGTTCCTTGTTATCATATTTCTTCTTTTGAGCACTCTAGACATCTATAACAGTATTGCTAGAACTATAGTAATGATACAAATTATCAACAAGTCTATTAAAAATATAATTTTTACCAAGGTAATCATTATCCTCCCATTGGGTTAATTTTGCAACGTTCTTATCTTTTTCTATTTGTTCATCTGTTTTGTGACCCCGAAAATGTCATTATTCATAACGTTGGCCACCATTTTCATAGTTAAGAAAAATAGTATCTTTTGTTGCTTGTTTTAAGTGACATTCCTCAAACCAAAATGATTTTTTTAAATCAGTTTTGTAAGTATAGTGGTCTACCAATTAGCTTTACCTCCTTCTTTGTCTAGATTACATGATATCTTCCTCGTGTCTCAACTCAAAAAGTATATTCCTAGCCCGCCATAAACCTTACACCATAATTTAATCTAATTGAAATTGAACCTTACTTTTACATCAGTACCAGGTCGAATTATGGACCGAAGCTTGAAGCTTAACACTATTAAGAAAAAAGAAAATTTATTTGGCGAAGGTTGTTTGGAAAGGTATGTCACCCAAAGAGGCCACTTGGGAACTTGAGTATGAGGTTTTGGAGAAGTATTCTCACTTGTTTTAGTAGGTAAATTGCTAAATTTTGAGGACAAAATTATTTAAGGGGCGAGAATGTAACTTCCCGCTTTAATATGGAATAATTGGTAGTAATTATTTTTTGTTTTACTTATTAATATACAATTATAATTTATAAAAAAATAAATAATATAAAATGATACATATTATAATTTGTATTGGGATTATAAATAAGGAAATTAAAAGAGTCAATATAAATAAGGTCTATTTAGTATGAAAGATCAATAAGGCTAAAGCCCAATTGACCAAGTCAACACCACTTATTCCTTCTTCATTTTATTTAAATGACACACACCAACTCAAAACACACACATCAAAATAATACACACCTATCACTAAACTAAGAGAGAAAAGAAGGGAAGAAGAAGAAAGGGACTTATAGGGAGAAAAAGAAAGGGTGAGAGCGAGAAGAGAAAGAGAAATCAGAAAAAAAAAAAAAAAAAAAAAAAAAAAAACCATTGGCAAATCAAGAAGAGAAAAGAAGAGTGCATATTTCCATAAATTGTGGCTGCTTTGGAAAAATATATCCTAATCATGTTTCCATTCTTATCAAAATAAAATTATTAACCAAAAAAGGAAATTGGTAAAACTGATGTAGTTTTTATGACATATTTGTTAGGTAAAGTTTAAGTCATTAGATTACTCACGTCTAATGACTTAAATATTTATAAAGAGTTAAAGCTAGAGATTGAAGAGGTAACTCGAGAGTAGCTTACAAAGGAAGAGAAACTTATATGATAAGTATATCCTTGAATTAGAAGGTCAATTGGTTAGGTTACATCTCTTGGGATCCATTGAGACGTAATCTCCTCCCACATTATTTAAATGTTTAATAGATAAAAAGACTTAGAGCAAGAGCTGGAGAAATGAAACGTAGCAGTTTATGTTATAGTTTGGATAAAATTTGTAGGAAATTGTTTTGAATCATGGATGTGCTACATATCCCATTTTTCTTTTTATTTTGAAAGATTAGTATGTATATTAATACATTTGCATGGCTTTGTGCCAAATTTTTTTATTAACTACCTCTTTTGTCAAATTATATTAACGCTTGAATTATGGTGTAATGTTAACTACCTCTCATAGAGGCAGGACTAATGATGAACGTTGGGAGCAAATGATGCAACATCAGGAGAAGTGGCTTGTAAGTGCATGGAGCAAAAGAGGGAGAAGATAGAAAGTTGAGAATTGCTTCCAACTTTGGTGTACTTTTCACAAAAGCTTAACACTCTGTATATAGTAATGAAAGCAATCCCACATATGTAAACTATCCAATATGAGACTTAACATTTATAGAATTGAAAACTACTCAATGTATGAAAGCTTTCCAATGCGGGACTTTAATAATTTTTAAATTTACACACTAACATACTCTCTATGTTCCAAAAGTAAAAGATGAATAAAAAATATAATGAAATATTAATGATCATTAAGATTTTATTTGGAATACTTACTAAGCTTAAGTGATCAATTGAGTGAGTTAAAGAAAATAAAAATGACACTTGATTATCAAAGCACAAAATTATGAATGTTTTCTTGTTACACTGAAGTGGTAAAAACCATTAAAGTTGTTGAGACAAAATCTCTCAAATGATTTTAATGATAACAAAATTACTTAAGAGATTATGATTGTGGTTAATAACTAATATGTGCTTTTGAGTGAATTCATATAAGAAAACAGGTTATTAATCATTAAGGCAAAAAGGAGAAAAATCTTATTCAAATCTGAAAGATTGAAATTCCTGAGGATGGCCTCGTGAAGAGAATGAAGCTTCAAATTTTAACAATACGTGTCCTCACCAGAACAAATGTTTTTATTCATTAAAGAAATGCACAACAATATCAAAGAATGAATAGATAAAGCATTTGAAATAAAGAAATTAGAAGGCCAAAGGAATAGGTACGAGAATGGCCAGATCTAGATAAGAGGATGACAATGCTAGGTTGAAGGACGGTTCTGTAAAGTTGAAAGCAATCCATCTAACATGTGCATAGGCTAAAATCAGACTATTTATTGTCCTTGCATGAATGAATACATGAAGAAGTCAATTCTCAGAAAGGCAACAACAAACAAGCCAAAAATAGAAGCCTTCACATGTTATGATAAAAGAAAATATGAACCTCGTATAAGAGGATGGCAGTCCTATGTAAGAGGGTGACTCTCTATTGTCAACATCACTCTCAAAAGTTGAAATCAACCTAATCCTTTAAGTTTCTGAAAAGGTTGTAGCACACATAGTCAAAGAAACAACCTTACATGCTTTGAAGATTGAGAAAAGAAAACGACATCTCAAGATCAAGTTCCAAGGAAGTTGATCTTCCTGCTCGAGGATGGTCTCAACCAGTCCAAGGACAACTAGATGGTAGTTCTGTAAATATGTTGAAAGACCTTGGATCTTTTGTAATAAACTCCAACGGTCATAAAGAGCTTGGCACATGGAAGGATCATCATAAGACGTCTATAAAAGGCAGCAAGCTCTTCATCATCAAATACACAATACAATTGCATAAAAAAAATCAAAGATCTTAAAGCTATCAAGAGCAATACCCATCATCTCTTCATACTTTCTTTAATCCTACATTAGATCTTTGTAAATTATTTGAGAAAGTATTTAGAATCAATCACTCTCATATCACTCTGTATTCCACGTGAGATACACTTGGAAATAGTTGAAACTTGAAAAAACATTAAATTTGTGTCATCATCAACCTCATATCTATGTCTTCAATAGAAAAATTTCAGATTTGCATTATTAAACTTCTAACCAAAAAAAAAGAGAAAGACAAATCTTAGATTTGATAAAAAGAAGAAGAAGATGATGGTAATGATAAATAAATATGAAGAAGAAGAAGGAAGAGACGAAAACTAGTTTTCATTGTTGCAAGAATTTACAAGTTATAGTAAAAAAATATCAAATACATAGAGAATAAAGACGATGTACAGAGCGAGTTCTTTTTATTTATTTATTTATTTAAGTCTATAACATCCTAAAAAAATTCAATTATAAGGAGATATTTGATGAAAAAAAAATACTTAAAGAAATAATAACTGTTTTTTTTATTCATTTAGTAGGCAATAATTATTATAGACAAATATATATATATATATATATTAATGAATATTATTTTCTAATATTAAAATACTAGTAAATCATTATTATTAAATACAACATTTATTAACTTTTTTGAAAAAGTTAATCAGATGTCGGTGTTGAAACGTCTATATTCTAATATTAACTGTTATGCATGTTTTAACGGGCGGATTCAGATACCGATGGATTTAGAATTTGAAACCGACCCACCCGTATCAATCTACATAAAATCCATTTTGACATTTTATTTACCCGTGTGACCGATCCGGCCTACCCATTTCCAATCAGTTTGCTACAGGTTATTCGTGTTCCCGACGGGTCGGTGTTTATGTCCACCCCTAGTTCAAACAACAAGCTGTTTTTCATTTTTAACTTAAAATACAAGGAGAAAAACTCAATTAAAATATTTTACTATGAGATTGATACAACAACATAATAAAACCTCGAAAGATGAATTTAACAATAATGCGCGACATCGTAAAATATTTATTGATAATAATTCTCTGTAATTCAAATAAATTATTCTTCGACAAATAATTTTAATCGGATCTCTGAAAATAATTGGCTAACATTTTACCAACCTATCATTTTCTACCTAATCGTTTTAACAAAGTCATTCTAGTCCACACAGAAAAAAAAAAGAGTGAGATGGTTCATTTTAGTCCTTACAAAGTATTACTACATAGTAAGAAAATATCTAGTTATTTTCACTAAACTCATTAAAATATTAATATCTTACTTCATTCTTAAACGAGTCACATTTTGCTCATGAAAAAATTTTCGGTAGCAGAAAAATTATATAATAATTCTACTATTAAATTTTTTTCAAAGTTTTGTGAATAAATTTTTATCAGACAAATATTTTATTCCTAAGCTTAGAAATATAATGTTTATTAATATTTAACCAGTGGATATATCTTGCTCGTTTTCTTAAAAATCAATAAAAAATTATTTTTGAAATTTCAACAATTTCAAAATATTCACATAGTCATTTAACAACAAGAAAAATATTCAAACGATTTGTTATAGATCAATCTGCAAGCTATATACAATTACAATAAACTTTACAAACAAACACATAATATAAACAGTAAATAAATGGACGAAAAATAAACTACATAAGACACAAATAGACACTGAGTCATAAATCTTGTATAAATAAAGTATGGATCTTATAGTAATCGTCTATGACCTCTAGGTCATCCCCTTTCAAAAATATGAAGTTTTATTTTAAATAGGGGCTAAAAATATGTGCCGACACATTGTTAGCATGTCTGGGCACAATGCCCTGATTTGGGAAGAAATAAGTGGCATGAATAGCATTGAGGCGCAATGCACTGATTTTGGGCGCAGTTGCATTGAAGTGTTGTTTCAGCACCTTTGTCATGTCCAAATTGTTGTCCCTATAATTTGACTTACACTTTTCACCATTTCACAATTTAAATTGGATTTTGGTGTCTTCATGAAAGTTATAGCTGTCAATTTAGCATTCATTTGCATCTAATTTTACTCCATTTAGATATCTATAACTCTAAATATGTTTCAACTACCCAACACGGGTTAAGTTGTTTTTTCACCGGAACTTAACATTGTGCTAAATCAACAAAATAATACACACTACACTTAATAGATAGTTAATCAAGAAAATAAAAACATAAACAACTTTATTAATAGAACACCCATTTAATCGAAATAACTTTAAAACAAATGTTAAAATGAAAGAAGTGAACTAAACATTTGACTCTAAAAATAATGAATGATGAAGGTTAACCAGACAACAATCTTATTTCTTGGTGGATCAAAAAAGCAATCAGTTATCTCTATGTCCAGCACAAAGACTAAGTATCAAAGTTTGGCCTTAACCACTTCAGAGTTGCTTTGGATTCATATTAGAATTGAGCATCAGTTTCACTTCTCCTATTGTGCATTGTGACTAGAGCCATCAAAAAAGCCCCCAAATACAAGTCTCCCTCAAATTGTTTTTTATTAAACCTCTATTATTAGGCCCCCTATCAAAATAATTTTTTTAAAATTTTGGCCAATTATTTCATGGGGCTTAAAGGAGGGGGCTCTAGGGCTCCAATATTTTGTTAATTTTGATATTTTTTTTCTTGAAAATTTTTGAGATTTATTTTATTTGAAAAAAATTTAAAAATATTTTTTTTCTCAAAAGATTTTGCGAGAAAAATAAAAAAAAAAGATTCTCAAAAAAAAGTTATAAATAATATTTTATCAAAAAAAAATGAAAAAAATTTTATCCAAAAAAAGTGAAATTTTTTTGTTGAAAAAAATATCAGAAATATTTTATTGAAAAGAAATCGGATATTAAAAAAGTGGATCTGTAGGTCCACTAAGTCCACAAAATTTTAAAGAGTCTTTTAAATTATTAATTTTTTTGGCTCCTCCAATAATTAAGAGACTTGTGAAATTGATATCACTAATTATAACAACTTGAGCACAATCGCCCTTGCACTTACCAAGCATATGATGGATCTTTTCTTTGTTACAGATAAATTTTTCAAGAAACATCTACATGTAGAGCACGTCCCTAACCACCAAGTGTGTTGACATCATGGCTAAGGCTCTTCGCCCATGTTTGAAGACTTTAGTAACAAGCTCACTGTATGGGCAGTCTCTTCACCTTTAGTTGAGCTTGCGAGGGGATGTTAAAGGATAGATAGTCTAAAACTATCATGTCAAGGACCTTAACTAACTTGTAACGAGTTTGACATCTCAACATAACTAACCATAGCTAGACTAGATTACCTATATATAACTTGAATCTTGTAACTTGTAACTAACTAACTTTCATTCTAAATCCGAAATTGAATCAAAACAAATTTGAATACTCTCAAATTTTCTCAATGAAAAATACTTACAATTAATAACTCTATCAATGGTCAATATTAAGTTAGAGTATTTTCCAACGTAAAGGTAACTCACATGTTCCAATTGTTTTTAAAAACAATCAATTCCGTATTTTTTTTTAAATAATCAACTAATTAGGTAACTGTTTGAATTCAAATTCAAAACTGTTACCATCCGATTTGAGAATAAAGAGTAAAACATAAGCAAAAATCAATAAGTTTTGCTTCCCTTATTTAGATAGATTAAATATGATTAACAGTATTTTTTTAATGAATTTAATAACGATATACTTTCAGTATGAACAATTTTACGGCAACAATCTTTTTTGAAGAGTCCTTTTTCTCTTGTCAAATATGCTTAAATTGGGTTATTTTTATTTATAATTCATTTTGGGATAGTATGTCTGAGCAGGATGTGTTCTACTCCCTCTGTTACCGTACTTTAAACATTTTATTTTTTATTCAAAATGTTGATATTTTTAAAAATTCTAAATATAATTAACAATATTTTATATTTTTAAAATATAAATTGGATATTAAATAAATTTTATTTTTATTTAATAAATAAAATAAATAAATTTACCCAAAGTTGTAAAGTTATTATTTTTTAGTATGCGTGTTCAAGGCTTAAAGAATGAAAGTTAAAAAAAAAAACAAACTAAAATAAGAGAAATCAGATAATCAGGCAAAAACCCAATTAAAATATTTTACTATTTAGTTGATACAACGACACATTAAAAGACCATATATCTAATACAGTCTAGTACAAGAGGATAGGGCCATGTATAAGATGAGCCTCCATCACTCTCAATCCTTATTCTTAAATAGGAACAATAATGGCACTCTCATAGTACTAGTGAGATGTTGTTCCATACTCCTGCGTCCGCAACATCTTCAAACCCTGATGCTGTAAATATAACAAATTAAAAAATTAGTCGTAATTAATAATTAATTTCCAATTTTCGCCTTACTTCAAATCAACTAAAAATTGAACAGTAGATAACAAAACAAAGAATAAATATTAAAAAATATTCTAAAAAACAAACTAAGAATTTATAAAATTATCCTAGAAAATGAAACAAAACATATTTATAAAATTATCCTAAAATCAAAAGTTGTCAAACAGTCTATAATGAAGAATAAACTAACAAATCTTAAAAATAAAATAAAAATTTAATCAATATTTTAATTTTGTTTAAGATTAAGTTTATATTTTGTAGCATATAGGACCAAGTTCCTAATTTTAGTTTGTAAAGTACAAACTACAAAGTCTCAACTACTATTAGAAATCACAATGCCAATCCAACCATCACAAACCAAGTCCAAAACAGACATATGGCACAACAATTATCAAAACCATTAGATCTAATAATTTTTTGTCACTAATTTTTTATATATAATTCAGATATATTAAAAAGACGAAGTATATTGTTTAGTTATTATTATGATTTAAAAAAAAAAATAGCTGGAGTGAGGGTAAAAGTTAGACATACGTAGCACAGTTGGTGGAGGTACTAATCTTGTATGGAATGTTTACACCACATTTGCCAGGGAGAGCAGCAGCATTGTTAGCATTCAAACCAGAAATAGAACCAGCAGCATTTTTCAAACAGTTACAAGCAGCCTGACGATCAGGTGTGGTTACAGCTGCAGAGTTAAGGTTCCTAACTCCAGTACAGCATTGTGCTGAAGGAGCAGGACCACCTTGAAGATAAGGAAGACATGGAGCAAGAGCAGCACTTACACGTCCACATGTGATTGCAGCTTCTGCCATTGGTGCAACAACAATGCACATCATTAGAGCTACACAAATAACCTTCATGCTTGCCATTGATTCTAAGTTAACTTGAATTGAAATATGTTTTGTTGTTGTTGTTGTTTAGAATTAGAAGCTTTGTTGGTTTGTTTTGGTGTGTTTTAAGTGTGGGAGGATGGGGGTTTATATAGAAGATAAGATGAGGTAAGGGGGTGTATTTCGAGATAGTAGGAACATGAGAAGAGTGATATGAATTGGGTGGTAGTTGTAGTGTATTAAATTATGTATGGTAGATGGTCTAATAATTATTGGCCACTTGTCTCGCTAATATACGATGTAATTTAATACTTTGGTTTGCTGTTAGATTTCATGATAATGACCGTGGGACCCACCCAGTGTCCTCTATTCATCTCTGTTTTTTTCTTTTACTTTGTCTCTTTACCCTCTTCTCTTTTTTCGGTCAAACCTTCTTCTCTTTATTTTCTTGTGTTTTCAGTTTTCACACTATTATTTTTAATGTCGGTAATGTAAATTTTGTCGTCCGTCATTTGCATATAGAAAACAATAAAAAAAATTTAAGTTACATTTCTTAATTTTAACGAAAATTATGTCTTTTATTTTATTTTTCAATAATATATATATAATATCTAATGAGAATAGTTTTTTATGTAAAAATGAGAGAAATATTTATCAACTGTTAGATAAAAAAATTAACAGTTTAAATTAAAAGTATCTTTTCAAATACAGAAATGCTTCTCTCTAATGTATCCATTCTCATTCTTTTACTCATCTTTAAACAATTTATCTAACTCATAAAAAACCAAATTAATGGGGAAGTACATGCTTGAGTGACATTAAATAAGTGAATTTAATTAATCCAACTCATAAAAAAAAATTTATAAAAGAATCAATTTACAGTAAATTATGAGTTCATTGTCTCTTCTTCCCACAATCCACTTCTCTCTTCTTCTGATTGATAACAATTTATCCAACTCATAAAAAAGGAAATTAATGGGGCATTACATGTTGGAGAGACATTAAACAGGTAAAATCAATTAATCCAACTAATAAAAAAACTTTTAAAATTTAAAAATAAAAATCAGTCTACAGTGAATTATGAGTTCATCGTCTTCTTCTCACATATTCATCTAACTAATACTCCCACTTAAGGATCGAATGTAATTAAAATGAATGGTCAAGATTTAAAGTCCATTTAGATAACACATTTGATTCTTCATGTTCTATAAATCCTTAACTCAATCACATATTCATCTTGTCCAAATTTCATCTGCTGCACCTTTAGAAGAAAAACAACAACCTCTGTAATACACATGTGACTATAAATCTCCTCTGATTTTTCTTGCACATGACTATTATCATCTCTTCAAACAAAGTGGGAAAACCGCTGGCAATTTAAAATTGATTACAGGTAATAGTATATTTGATCAATCAACTCCTAATCTTTTAGCCTATTTTCTATTCTCCCTTAGACCACAAGTTTGTTTTTATTCATAAAAATATAGGTCATTTTAGCCTATTTCCTTAATTCAATGGGATCGAGGGATACCAGTTATTCTTCAATAGGGTTCCATGTACCAGGATCGATCAATCGTTATTCTTTTTTTTTTTTTTGTCTCTATCTCTTAAGGCATCATAAGCGGTCAAGATAAGTGGTCGAGTCGAAAGTATTATTTACCCTGCCCCATAGCAAGTTGGCGAGTCGAACATTTTACAAAAATAATAAGTACAATTATAATCAATCAATAAAGTTAAATGTCAAAATAAAGTGACTATAAAAATTCAAATTTAAATTTATTAATATTAATGAATTACAAAAAAGTTACTACAATCTACTTACTATTATAGTATACTAATAAATAAAAAATTATAAAATTTAAGAAATGCAATATAATTCACCATAGTTTAACTATGCATTAGAATATGAAGTTATATGTTCTTGACTTGATAATATTAATGTCCTAATTAAAGTAATATGGTTCAGTTTTTTATCATGTATATACGACTCATATCTTTAGTAGTTTTTAATTTGTGTCGGAGTTTTTAATTAAATTGGGTAAATTAATGGATTACTTTAAGTTTTTAAATTTGGTTGAGTTAGTAAAAAAAACACTAAAGTCATAAAATAAATAGCAATTTATTGTAATTTAGTTCGATGGGTCGACCCACCTTGCTCCATTTTTTAGCAGATTAAATGGGATGGACTATCTTAAATAGACTAGTTCAAATCGTCAGTTCAATATGCTTAAATAAAATGGATCGACCCCACAAATTTGATCCGTTTTTAAATTCCTAATTTTAGAATGTGTTGTGAATTTTTTTAATCTTACTATTGTTTGACTAATTGATGATTATATTATGTTACAAAAGTGTAACCAAATTATTTATAAGTTTAGCGTATTCAATGACACATGCATATTTAATAACTACAAATGATTAGCCTCAAATCGTGTGTTATTTGATTTCATTTATTGGCTTTAATAATAATAGATATCATCTCTTCTTTATATATCCCTAAAAAGGAAGTGGTTTAAGGCCCTTTTCTTAGCCTAAACCATCCTATATCCTACAAACTCGTTTTTCTCCTTTTTCTTTTTCTTTTTAATTTAATAAAATTTTTTTACATGTGTTTAAGTTTTGCTGTCTTAGTGTAATGCTTGATTTTCTATTTTAGTGCAGTAATTATTTGATTCAAATTGACAAATAAACTTCAATCAAATGCATATTTAGATCCAGTTAATAACTTTAGTGTCATCAACAGGGATGGGAATAAGCTAAGTCGTCTGTCAGGGGTCTATGGTTTGACCTGGCCTATATAATAAAAATGTTAGGCTCATACTGTTTTTAAAACTTATTTATTTAAATAGGCTAGACTCAGGCTTATACAAAAGTCTATTAGGCCGGCCTATATATACTTTATTATCTATTAATATTATTTTTATTATTATATTAATAATATTATTTTCTATTTTAAATTCTATCAATTAGACAATCACTCATTAATCATTTTATACTCAGTAGTCGTTCCATGTTCGGTAACGATCTATATTTGGTAGTCGTTCCATATTCGGTAGTCGTTCAATTTGTCAATCACTTAGTAATCGTTCTATATTTGTTTAAGAGATATTAATAGGTGCATTTGTTTCAGAAAAAAAAAATATATATATTATTTAAAACCAAAAATTATTTTTTACAGTTTAAAGGATGTTTATTTCATATTTTTTTAAAATTTTGTTAGAAAAAATATTTTTTGTTTAATATATATAGATATATACATTGATATTGGTATGTGGAGAGCATCATGTGGTATTAGTAGAGAATGTAAATATTTTAATGTGAATAAAGCTTTTAAATAGGCTTTCAGGCCAGGCCAAAATTTTAAAAAGGTCAGGCCAGACAAAAAAAAAAAACTATGATAGGCCGTAGGCCAGACTTAGGCCTAAAAAATAATTCATAAGCCAGGCTCGGGCCTTTCAAAGCCTGACCTGACTTGGCCTATTCCCACCCCTAGTCGCCAACGTCACAAGTCTTGAGATATGTGTATTCCAAACACTTCGACTATGTCATAATTTGTAGATTTTTTCACTATTGTATGCATTTTTTCTGTTTTATGTTATTCACTTGAATGTTGTGAATTTATTTGCAAATTCATCATTTTCGATTTTAGTAATCTTGAATTGTATTGTTTTCAATCAATATAATTCCTACCAATTTGAATAAATGACTATTTTATTTTATAAAAAAAATGATAGTTAACATATTTTATTTACTTAGAAATATCTTATGTTATATCTTATTTTCTGACATAAAATTTATTCTCATTTAATCCTAGCTACCAAAAATTAACATTAAGTCTTCTTTCACATACTCACATGTTGTCTCTCTCACAAACTTTGATGGTTTGTAATATGAATAGTTAATATTAACATAAGTATTAAAATACTTAAAAAAAATGATAAGTTAATTATTTAAAATAAATTAGTTATATTTCTTTCTAAATAAATGTCATTTATGTAAACTATTTCATGATAGCTCATTTGAATCTTTTATTACCATTTTTTTAATCATTTTATTTATTACTAAGAAGGTCACACCATTAGGTAGGCCTCATACGAGTCAACGAGAAATTAATCACGTTGTCATCCACACATTAAACATGATTCAATGGATCCCTCTCACATCTAATGTTGGTTTCAATACGAGTTTGTTTCAAAGATAAATCTTTAGTCTTAGTTTGCCCTTCTCTTTCTCCAATAATGGCATCGATGATGTGATGATTTTTATCGTAAGAGAAACTAAAATAAATATCTATATATGAGCTTATAAAGTTGAAAATGGCCCTATGAACTCTTAGATGTATTAGATTGGAAGCTTTTAAGTTATAAAAGATTGATGGAAAACATTAAGTGTGAAATGAGTAGATATTTGGTGATCCCATGAGGGATTTTTGGGTGAAAGCCTCCCAAAATTTGGTTATAGTATTTAAATAGTGTTCCTAAAATCACCACGTCCCACGATGAGCTTACACATCACATGTTGATAAGATATGTTGTATCCATATTATTATATAGTATTGCATGGTCACTACTAGAAAAAATGTATTTTCGGATGAAATTTTTGAACGGATTAAAGTTTGTAGGAATGGTATTATGCATTTCGAACAGACTTGGAACGATTTTCCATTACAAATAAGTTTGGTCTCAAATTCATCCCAAATTTTTCTAAGTATTATATGCTTGTGTATATTCAAGATGATTTTTCACATATTTCGTACAAAATCGGTTAAATAAAAAATGTTGTTTGAAATGCATCTAAAATATTGAGACGAAATTAATATGAATTGTATTTTTTTTTATTATAAAAGTATATTTAAAGTTTGTTTTAAATAAAAAGTAAACTAATAACAAAAAATTGAATACCCCACCCAATCACTAAAAATACACCCGCCTTTGAGATTTTGATGGAACCCTTAAACAAAATACAATGGTAACGG
Organism: Cicer judaicum; assembly: GCA_037974835.1. NCBI lineage: Eukaryota > Viridiplantae > Streptophyta > Magnoliopsida > Fabales > Fabaceae > Cicer > Cicer judaicum. The sequence goes on from JBBPBS010001012.1 coordinate 5,178,830, forward strand.
GTTAAGGGTAATGAAGCAGAGAATGGCAGAGGAAATTGTTTTTTGCACCGTTTTAATCTGCTCAGTTGTTAAAATTGGGAGAGAAGAATCAACGTTTATCATTGTGCTTTTTTTTTTCACGGTGTGAAACTATAACGAAAATCAAATTCAAAACCCTAACATTTCGTCTTCCATTGCCCCTCCAATCTCTTCTCAATTGGGAGAGAAGAAATTGTATTGCTCTAAGGAAACAAAAAAGACCCAATCCATTTGCACGATTGTAGGTGACTGTGAGTACCAAATTCTTTTCTTTTCTTTATATTTTGTACATAATAAAATGAATCACCAATCCATTTTCACTCTCCACATATTAGTTAATATTTAAAATGAATGGGTGAGGTTCATTGTTGTTTCACGTGAGTCTGATTTTATTTATTTTTATTATATGTGTTGCTTTTTTTTTTTTATTTGCTTTCATTGTTGTTTCACTCTCCACAGACATAACACCCTTTTACTCTCTGTCAAACACACTAATATACCAATTTTTTTTACTCTTCTCATACCCATCAATTTTCTTGTAGTTGTTAAGTTTTGATTTTGTATTGAATATTATCTTTGATTTTGCAATTGCACTTGAACCTTGTTTTGGTTTGTGAAATAAAAATAATTTTGGTCTTGTTGGATTTGTTGATAAAAATTATAGAAATGTTAGTTATTCTCATCTTAATGAAGGAATGAGTGTACACGAATTGCAAAAGTTACATTTCATTTATCATTTTAATTAAGGAATTAGTGTAAATGAATTGTAAAAGTTACATTTCATTTATCATGTTGATTACTATTTTTAAAAGCAACTATTATACAAATATTTTTCATTTTATATCCTTAAATTATTTTGAGTTTCACTTTATTGTCTTACGTTTTGTTTATTTCATTTTGTTCACTTAAGTTATAAATGATAGACATTTTGGTTCCTTAAGTTATTGTTATTTTGTTTTCATCCATTAAGTTATAAACGTCAAACATTTTGGTCTCTTAAATTACAAAAATTAGACATTGTGATTCCTTAAGTTACAATGTTAGACACTATTAGAAATGATCTAAGTGTATAATGTTTGTAATATAAGCGACCAAAGTGATTAATATTTGTAACTTAATGAACTAAAATTGAATGAAAATAACTTGAGAGACCAAAGTGTCTAAAGATTGTAACTTAAGGGAACACAATGAAACGACCAAAACTCAAAGGACTAAAATGAAACCTAAAAATAACTTACGACACAAAAGTGCAATATTTACCCTTAAATTTATCATAATATTTTTTATAAGCATACATTAGTGCTATAACGTCGATCAATAACTTTATTATTATTTGCTCTTAAATTTATCCTAATACTTTTTATATGCATACATACCACATATCATACAAATTTAGATTTTAAAGTTTGTATGAAAACCGTCTAAGATCTGTCGCAAACATATTCGGGATGGAATTGGGATGAACATATTAATTTGCGACATGGGTTTTTTAGATGGCACCCTGTCCGTCTGAATGTCGTCCAAAATAGTTATTTCGTTTGAAATTCCATGTGAATATTGTCTAATTTATGACCCAAATTCGTCTGTAATGCCGTCTAAAAATGACTATTTTATAGTAGTGGATCACATGCACTTGTTGCACGATGATGCTTGGTAAAGTACTGTATCGCACACCGATTCGTAACCATCAATGACACGTCTCTCACATTGTGATGATAAGCATAATTTGGATTTTATATAAATCTTTGTTTCACATAGCGAGACATCTAATTCTCTAAGGCTCTAAACTCTCAATCCTTTTTTCCAAACCGATAAAAAATTAAATTTAAACATACTTAAGGGTAACCGTTAATATCATAATCACAATTATCTTTAAAATTAATAGCTCAAGAAAATGACGTGTTATAACCATCGCCCCTTTCATGTGGAAGATAAACCATCCTAACTCCTTAGGACATGTAATGGTTGGCCATTCCTAAGCAAAATTTTGGATTGTTAAATGGATTGATGAATGGTGAGAAGACCTTGCACCTCCATTGTGATACCTATGCAGAAAATTGTGGAATTAATGTAAAAATAACATCAAATTTTATGAAATATAAATACTTTATTTGCAACTTATAATGTACAAATATTTATCATATTGCAAGGAGTATGTTAAACATAAAAGCCACCGAATTACAAAACTACCCTGAATCCTTAGATCATTTGGTCAAAGCTTGATGTAACTTAATTCTAAGGATTGATAACCCTTAGTCTGATCGTTAGATAATGATACTTAGTCAAATCATCTTCACCTTAACATATTTGAAATGTTAGTTTTATGGTGAGAATCGGAATTTGAATATATCACTGAAGCAAAAGTAGCATAAAAGATGCTCATGCAACAAACATGATTATTTATGTAATTACCAATCATGTATGTTAATTTAATTAATAAAACTCATTTCCTATAATATATAACATATAATATCAACAATAACACATATAACACAACAATACAATTAACAAAATCAACACATAGATCACATATAGCCTAAGGATCCAACTAATGCAATCAACACATAGGATGCAATGTAGCCTAATCATCGACTGACTCCGACACATAGTTCCAACTAACTCTAGGGTTATACAAGTAGAGGAGCTATCTCTTATCCCACGAACAAGAGATGTCTAATCAAGGTAACAAATATTCTATAGGGGATAATCCAAGTTGTATACATATATCATACATGTCATAATACATAATACATACATAATACATGTCATAATACATAATATCACAGTTCAATGTCCAAGATTTCCTACTATATGAATGCAACACATAATACATACATGTCATATTCATCTTCAACAATCAATGTTAGACATCGTGTCATAACATATTTACTTATCAATAATAATCATTAGAAGGTATTATCCCATATATGCGACTAGTAAATCATAATAGATTAACTTTATCATTAACAACATAGCTATATCACATCGATACACATTTAACATTCACATTATTATCTTATTATCACTAATTATTATCCTAATACTTTACTTATTAACAAAATGAAATTATTATTAACCTCTAATAATTATCATTTCAATACTTTATTAATTTATTATTAATTATTAAATAATTAATTAATCATTACTCACTATCAATAATTAATTTTTATTAATTATCTAATAACTGTAATACTTTTAATTAAACTAATTATCAAACTAATATTACTTATTCAGTCATATAATAATTAACTAAACATAATTATTTATTTCATTAAATTATCATCAACTAACAAGTATTTACCTAGTGATTGATTAATTATAACATTATGTTTTCTTATCTAGCCATTGTAAATTAAAAACCATGAATTATCATTAATGGTGATTGTTAGATTGATAACTCTTGTTTTAAACCGGATAGATTTAGGACAAGGTCAAAATAAACCCCGAACACTCCTTGTGGGTAGTTTTACTTTGATTATTCAACAACAAAAAAACATTCAAACATGAATTGATGGTTTGAACCTAATCGTAAATACGTGACAATTGTTTATTGTAAAGGCGATGTTATTCTAAAAATATTCAATGCTCAGGTACTAAACATTAAACTCTGCAAAGTATTGTCCAATAGTGAGACATTTTGCCCTAGAGTGGTGATGTTTCATAAATATTTGTAGTAGCATTTAGATTAACAAAGTTGGCCCTTGCTCCTGGTGCATTCTTTTTAATCACGAATTAGAATATGTCTTGCTATGTGTTGTTGATTGCTTACTAATTTTATTTATTATTCATGGGAATTCAATATATACATATAAGCATGTCTATTGTTTGTACCATATTTTGGGAGATAATCTTACATTTTTGAACAGAACGCCACCATTAGTTTTGTTGAATTGTGACACTTTACTAATTAATCTTAGTGAAGAAGATGCAAGAAAGAACAGTAGCATAAATTTGGAGGCTCGAGATACTTTGTACTAGTGTTAGACTTATTTGAAGAATCTTCTATATGAGTCTAGAGGTATGACCAACTAGGATATGTGATTGGGTAGTAGTTAAAGGAAGTGCCTTTGATTTTAGGAAAATATTTTTGATGTATGTACATATTAACTTTTTGATTGGTGTCGACTCTAATTTATTTTTTAAAAGGAATCAAGAGATAGAGTTATTCTATGAATCTTAAAGTAAAGGGCTTTTGAAATAATTTTTTATGTGAAAAAAGACCAAAATTTGATGTTTGTATTTTGAGGTAATGATCCAAAAAGTGGGATCTTGTATTAAAACACAAATTCTTAAGGTGTGTATTTGACAACACACAAAATAGATCATCTAAAATTAATGTCGGCGTAAGTTCAAGTGTGAAGACAATATCAAAAATGTCTCATGTGATCTTCTAATCACCGTGTCTAATGAAATCAACACATACAAGATGAATCACCCCGTTTGAAGTAATTAACATGTACGAAGAGAAAATAACATTTCATAAAGATATATCTATTGTGTCAAAGTTAAATATATGCATTTAATTACCAGATCTTCTATCTCACCATAACATATCTTCTTATTATGTGTCTCTAATTAACGGTACTTTGAATTGTCTAGTCTTACATTATCAGATAATTTTACAAAGCATATCTTCGAGACAAAAAAATATTTAATGCTTCATTTAAGATTACATGGTATTACTACGAAAAGATTACACTCGTCTAAATTCTTCCATATTGTCTCAAGATTGTACTGTGTTCAAATTGTTGTGATAGGACTACGCGACGACCAAATGATTATAGGGATTTTGACTATGGAAAGCCAACAATATTAATGAGTTTATTTGAATTTAGTTGGGCTTAAACTTCCTCTCCTCTAATTGAGAGCTAACTTATTGTATAATATAAAACCTCATTATAGTTTGGCCTAGTAATGGTTGAAACCATACAAGCTTGATTGTACTATTTCATTTTGAGTGTAAGTTATTGTATGCTTGCAAACCAACACAAGAATGCAAATATTGCTTAAATGACTCAAACATGCTCCGGATGTTCAATTCAATTTGATCTCCGGGAAAATGGTTGATGAAAGTTGTTTTGATAATTATTTTGCTTCTAGAAAGTGGAAACTCATTAAAGGTAACTTGGTTGTGGCTAGAGGAGATAAAATTAGTAAATTGTATTGGGCAAAAGATTGATTGCTAAAGAAAGTGTGAATGTCGTGGATATGGAATCATCTTCTTGGCACTGAAGGCTTAGCCTTATAATTGAAAAAGGGTTAAATTATTTAGCAAAAAAGGATGTACTTCCAAGATTGAAGAATGTAGATTTGGAGAAATGTTCTCACCGCATAATTGGTAAACAAACTAAAGGATCCTTCAAAAGGTATCATCCCTCTAGAAAGTTAGAGTTGCTTCAGTTGGTGCATTCGGAGGATTGTGTCCCTTTAAAGGTAAAATCTTTAAAGTGATGCATTTTATTTTATTATGCTTATTGATGATTGTTCCAGGAAACTATGAGTTTATGTTTTGAAAACAAAAGATCACGTGTTGAACAAATTCAAACAATTTCATGCTTTGGATGAGAGGTAAACAAGTCATAGTTGAAACATGTTTGTACTGATAAAAATGGTGAGTATTGTGGAATCTTTGATGCCTATTGCAAACAGCAGGGTATAACACATGACAAGACTCCCCGTAAAACTCTTCAGTGAATGGTTTAGCAGAGATGATGAATTGAACACTTGTTGAGAGAGTGATGTGTATGTTTTCTGAAGCTAAGTTGCCTAAACATTATTAGGGTGAGGCATTGTACACGGTGATACATGTTATTAATTTGACTCCTACTATTGCTTTGAATAGTGAGGTACCATATAAGGTATGGTTTGACAAGAATGTCAAGTATGATAATTTGAGAGTATTTGGTTGCAAGGCTTTTGTGCATGTTCCAAAGGATGAAAGATCCAAGTTAGATGCAAAGTCAAAGTAGTGTATCTTCATTGGTTATGGGGAGGATGAATTTGGCTACAATTTGTATGATCCTATCGATGAAAAAGGTAATCAAAAGTCCTGATGTAGTTTTCATGGAAGACCAATCTATTGAAGACATTGATAAGGTGGAGAAGACTACACCTGAGAGAGATAACATCTTGGCTTATGGTGATCCAATTTGATCACCTGTTCATGATTTAGATACTACTAATGGAAATGTTTAGAATGAAGAGCCATATGATTGTGTTGATGATCATTAATTTGGAGATGAAGTAAATATTCCAATAGGTGAAGGTCATGAGTTGTCACATGATGAAAATCTTAGTAATGCTTCTGAATCATCTCAAACCCAACTCAGGAGGTCAAAGATGCAAAGACAACCATCTACAAGGTATGGTTATGACGAGTATGTGAATTTGACTGATGAAAGAAAACCTAAATATATCTGAGAGGCCATGGAAAGTGAAGAAAGTCAAAAGGGATTTGGAAAATATGTGGTCTATAGAGTGAAACTCGAGAGTCTAAAGTCATATTAATGGTGAAAGGTTTCCGTCAAAGAAAGGGTGTTGATTTAAATGAGATTTTCTCACATGTGGTAAAAATGTCATTAATTAGAGTAATGTTGAGGTTGGCAGCTACTTTTGACTTGGAGGTATAGCAAATGTATGTAAAAAAGGCTTTCCTTCATGGTGATTTAGAGGAAGAGATTTACATGAAGCAACCTGATGGCTTCTTGTTGAAGGCAAGGAAGACTATGTGTGTACACTAAGAAAGAGGCTATATGTTTTGAATCAAGCTCCAAGACAGTGGTACAAAAAGTTTGAGTTTGTTATGTGTGACCGTGGATGCATGAAGACTACTTCGGATCATTGTGTATTTGTTAGAAAATTTTCTAACAATGGTTTCATTATCATATTATTATATATTGATGACATATTTATTGTTGGGAAAAATATTTCCAAGATTGAAAGAAGTAGTTGGACGAGTCATTTGACATGAAAGATATGGGAACAACTAAATAAATTCTTGACATAAGAATCATGTGTAATAGAAAGGAGAAGAAACTTTGGATATCACAAGAACACTATATTGAGATAGTGTTGCAATGGTTTCAAATGGAAAACTCTAACGTTGTAAGTACTCCTATTGTTGCTCATTTTAAGTTGAGTTACAAGCAAAGTCCTTCTAGTGAAGATGAGAAAAAAGACATGAAATGAATTCCTTAAGCTTTTGTGGTGGGTAGTTTGATGTATTCAATAGTGTGTACAAGGCCAGATATTGCGCATGTTGTTGGTATAGTTAGTAGATTTTTTTCATATCCAGATAGAGAACATTGGAATGTTGTAAAATGGATTTTAAAGTATCTTCGTGGTACTACATGTGTGAGGCTTTGTTTTAGAGGTGACAAACCTATTTTGGTGGGGTACTCCGACTCAGATGTGGCTGTAGATATTGACTCAAGGAAGTCTACTTCAAGCTATATGATTAAATTTGCAGAGGGAGTTGTGGCTCAGCAGTCGAGATGACATAAATGTGTAGCATTGTCTACAACTGAGGTGGAATTCATTGCCATTACCAAAGCATGCAAAAAGTTGATTTGGTTGAAGAAATTCTTGCATGAGCTTGGGTTTATTCAAGACAAATATGTATTATTTGTCGATAATTAAAGTTTTATTCATCTTTGTAAGAATTGGACGTTTCATAGTAGGTCCAACACATTGATGTAAGATATAATTGGATATGTGATGTTTTAGAAGCTAAGTTGTTGGAGTTGGCTAAAGTCCATATTGATTATAATTGTTCTAATATGATAACTAAAGTATTATCAAGAGGGAAGTTTGAAACTTGTTGTAATATCGTCGGTTTAACGATTATCTCCCTAAAAGGGAGATATGTTGGAAATTGGGCTCCCTTCCTATGTGAAGAAATGCCTAAATATTGTAGCCCATGTGTCTCACTTATTTAAGTGGAGAGTGGTCTAATTAGGGTTGTAAGATAGAGATTATTTTGAAAGAAAATGCAGCCACCAAAAGACAAAAAATGAGAGTAAACCCTATTTCCGGTTTTGTCAAATCAATATAAGAAAAAAAATCCATTGCACATTTGTTTACTGTTAGATCAGACTGATGTTTGGACAACAGGCTTGCAACATTCATGTCTTCATTTTCAACGATCAAATCGGCGAAAGATTTCTAGAGGGGGAGGAATCGTGCTCGAACAACACCAGGTTTTTGAGTGTTTTTTTTCTTCTAGCTTTTCATCTGTAAGATTTAGTGCTTTGTCATTTTGACTAGTTGTAGGTACACTAATTTGTGCATCATTTTGAGACTATCTTGTACCCTTATTTGATTATAGTGGAGCTGTTTCATTTGTCTGGACGACCCGTGATTTTTACCGTTGCATTGATGGGTTTTCCACATTAAAATATAAGTGTTTTTTATGCTATTTGATTTTGATTAATTTGCTGTCATAAAAATTTGTTGTTGCTCCTCACGAGTTCTAGCAAGTTGCAAGAATTTTATATCCATTATGTATTACTTGTTATTGTATTTAGTCCTATAAAATATTTGGAAACATAAGTTCAAAATCTTTAGCGAATCTACAAATCTTGATTGATGGAAAATTATCAAAGAAAGATACATAGCTCCCACCAATGAAGATGGAACGTTAAGTTAAAAAAGGAACTGGAATGAGTTTCATAAGAAAAATCACATCCTAGATTAAATGACAAAATATTATCTAATTTTTTCTATAAGTGACAGTGATTTTCAACGTTGTATGAAAAATAATACGCCTAAAGATATATGAGAATTTGTATCCCTCATATATAAAGATCAAGTTCAACCTAAACATATGCCGATGATGATGGATCATTTGATGAACAAAGCAAAGGATCAGAAAAATGAGAATTTTCTCCTTTTAAGACGAATCTATAAGTTATGAGCTAAAAATAAATAAAATAAATAACACTAAAAAAGAAACACCAAAACTAGTTTCTTAGAAAAAACTTTATGATGCTATAAAACCTTCAGAGCAAACACAAAAACTTTTTCATGAATTAGATCACTTGCTATGAGTGCAAGAAACCAAGACACTCAAACCTATATGTGCAAACCTCAAACAAGAAAAGTCTAGATGAAATGGCATCAAAAGAAATCTAATGACAACATGAGATGATCTAATGAATAGAGTAATAACTAAAACAAAAAAATTGATTTTGAAGCAATGTATTTTCATATATAATTTAATGAATGAACGTGTATTTTTTTTTACTGCATTAATGAACATGTAATATAATATGGTGATATTTATATATTTAATATTAATTTATATTAAAAATAAAAGAATTGTTTAGAAATCTTGAAATTTGTATAAATTTATATTGTAAATTTGATAAATAATTGAAGGATAATTAATATAGTTTTTGGTGAATTTTATAATGTTAAACAAGTTTGAATAGTGATTATATTTAATTGTAGTATGGCAATCATAACATATCTTTTTAACATATTTCACATGTTAGTGTAACTTTTTATATTTTGTATATTTATTTTTTTAGAACTATTCATAATACTCATTTGTGTTATAATAGTTTAATTTAATTATATTTTTTATCAATTATTTTTGTTAAGAGAATGTGTTACTCCTAGATATTGTAGTATTGTAAATTTAGAATTTATTTCATTACATTTTTTTTAAATATGTAAAATTTATTAATAGGAATATATTTGTATAAGGGGTATTCTAATCGTTTATAAAAAATTATTGGATCAAATCAATATTACAATAATAAACTAATATCTATTTTTTACGTAGAATTACAAAAATCGCGTTCAATATCTTTATAAATTGTCGAGGTATAAAATAAATAACTATTTTGATATCTAAATTTGTGAAAGAGAACTATAGTCTTTCTATATATTGAAATTACAAATACATCCAAATACATCCTTTTGTGCTTCATTTGTTGATAGTTTTATAGAATAAATTTACTTATAGAAAACACATAATAATCTTAAATGTTATTGAACACGACGAAATTTCATACATAATCAATTTATTGTCTTTACATTTAAATAACCAACTAACCTTTCAAAATTTATTTGCCACCATTGACATTGTAAGTATTTTAAACATAGAAATTCGAAAACTTGAAGCGGGATTTTGTCATCGTCATAATTTGTCTCGTAAACCAATGTGATAGAATTGAATTGTAACATGGATGAGTTGTTTTTCAACAACAACAATATTATTTTATTATTTTTTCATACCTCAAAATTCTTGATGACATATACTTTTTCTTCTTTTAGTGTTTTTTTAATATGCCCTAAAATATATGCCTTTAGTAGCATATATATAATTGGACTGTAAAACATTAAACAATTAATGAGAAGTTTATTATAAATGAATAGATAATAATTATTGAACAATATACAATTTGAAACAAACAAAAAATTAACATGTTGGTCAAAATTTGAGTTATCTAAAAGTGTAGTTGTAAAATATGGAGAATCACATAGGAAAATTCATACTTTCATTTGGTGTTATATAAGAAAATATAAAAAGTTGAGTCACTCACTTATTATTGTTGTAAGACACTTATTATTCATATAATTAATTTTCTTGGATAATTCATACTTCTATCGGATGTTATATAATATAATACAGAAAACTGAGTCAATTATTATTATTGTAAGGCAATTATTATTCATTTTTCTTATTGTAACTTATAAATGTTATTGTTTAATTTGTGGTTTTATTTGCAATTACTTCAAAGGATAAATTAAAATGATTATTTTTTTACCCAAAATAAGATGTATGTTTATGAGTAATTATTTGATTTGGAATGACACATAGAAGTAATATCAAGGATGTTATTAATTGGGATAAATAAGTTTTTAATTTCCATAAATATATCATATTTTGTTTTTAACTTTTCTAAAAAATTCTTCAAACAATAGCCAATCAAATATTTTTCTTTAACAAATTTGATCATTTCTTTTATTTAGACTCATGTGCATCTTATAATTTTTTATATATCTTTTTTTTAGTCGTGTATAATACATTATAAATCTATCTTATAAAAATTTAGAATAATATGAATTTTTTAAGCTTTTAGCATTTAAGGATTCATATTTAATTCATTTTTTGTCAAGAAAAATATAAATTCTTATAATATTTTAAATATGTCTACAAAATATAATTTAAAAACTTAAATGATAAATATGAGTTGACTTAATAGCAATGATCAAATTTGCTGAAGGAAAACATTTGATTAACCATTCGTTAAAGAAATTTTTTAAATGAACTAAAAACGAAATATCATATATTTGTAGATTCAAAAATTTATTCAAACTTTATTATTATTATTGCTAAAGAGTTATTACATTTTATACGTTACAATTGTTGAACTTCAAGTACATATTTGGTTTTCAATTAATATAATTGGTTAACAATTATTCAATTATAGACACAATAATAATTATAAAAATTAATAAAGAGTGAAATTTTTGTAACTTAAGCTAAACTATATATTTATTAGTTTACTTAACTCTATTGCATCTTTCATTAGTCTTGGATTTCTTCTACCAACTTTTTGATTTATCTGTTTTTTTTTTCTTTTCTGGGTCAGTTTTATAGCTAATTAATTTTTGTTCTAGTGATAAGAGAGAAATTAAATTGTGAGGTATGAGAAATAACAAAATTAGAGAGTTAAAAATGTACCTCATATTGAAAATAAGTTTCAGAGTTTGATATAAAAAAAAAATCTTATAATATTTTATATTGAATGATTATAACAGAAACAAAAACAAATAATAGAAGTAGATTACATTTCAAACTTTACCAATAACCAATTCCTTAAACTACTAACAAAATATCAAATCTAAACAGTACAAACAACTAACTTCCTAAACTACTATTAAAATATATAATCTTAACGGTCTCCCACATACCCAAGGTAAGAGAACTATTAACTTGTGTTTTAATTACAGTGTGATACAAAACATTCTCTTTTATTTGAACAAAATAAAAAATTAATATAAATTAATCACATTAGAATTAAATTGATATATAAATATCCAATAAGAGATAACAATTCCTCTTAGGTTGAAGACAAAGAAAGATAAAGGCAAATTAACGCGGTGACTTAGTTGAGGTAATTATGTTGCAAGAAAAAGGATATAAATCATCACTAAAAATGCACACAATGCAAACAAAGTAGGAGAGTATACTATTCTTTGAGAAATGAGAATTGATGGAGTTAGTTCTTGACTCATAAGATAGAGCGGAAAATAATGATGCACCATCAAAATCACAAGATTTGTGCGTAGAGTTCTCAACATTCTCTACTTGAGATTTTTCTTTAATGGGTGATTCTTGTTTAAAAAATTCTAAAAAACACTATTCATCTTCTTTGTTGAAGTTTTCTTCATCTCATTGGATAAGTAAAATACTATTTGTCTACTTTTCTCTTTTATATTAATAAAATTTTTAACTTAAAAAAAATAGATAAATCTTTCACGTATATAATTACCACAAAAATATATGTTTTGTATTTAAATTAAATATAATAAACGGTATATTTATTTAATATTTTATTTTCATGTTATACAGTTTTTATTATACTCAAATATAAACATCAAAATCATCATTAGTTTCTCATATTTTTTTAAGCGAATTTTTTTTTATTAAGAAATTCATTAGTTCCTCATAAATATTAAGGTAATTGAAATATTATT
>JBBPBS010001012.1:5192237-5214062 GCA_037974835.1 Cicer judaicum
TTAAAGCTATAAATGTATATAAATTAAATTTATAAAATAATTATTATATTTAATATATATATATATATATATAAATGTATATATTAACATTTCTTCTTTACTCAATTTTATTGAATTGAAAAAACTTTGTATATATGGATGACAAATAACTTATATCCTATCTATAAATAATCTCACACTATATGAATAATTCTACAAAAATATACTAAACATTTTTATTATCATATAAATAATAAATTTTCAATATATTTTTCTTTTAATATTAGAAATTAGTATATATCGATTTACTTTTATTTATATTGTTAATATATAAGATTATTTTTATGTATATATGTTTTTTAAAGTGTGATTGAATCCAATGAAATAATAAAACAAAAGTTTTTACCATTGCATCTTAGCTCTGATGAATGTTTGGTAAAATAAAAATCTTTGAATCTGATGGATCTAAACATGCATGCATGATGCACCATGATTTGGACGGTTGCCGACCATATTGTTTGTCAGGAAAGCTATAAAATCATACGGCATAGGTAAGGTGTTCTTCAATCACGGCACCGAATTCATAATGCAATACCAGAGATGGGGCCTACCATGTTTTGGTCCCCATGCTAATTCTAACTTTTTCTATTCCATTGACTCACTTGCAGTTTTTGTTTGGCATTACATCACTGGTTACTATAATTTTCTTGGTTCGTGTACACTGTTGTAATCACCTCTTTATGAGTGATTTCAACCCAAAGCATTAGACTCTAGCGTCCGAAGAGTCTTAACATATTTAGGAAAATTAACCTCTATATTTTTAATTTATATTGAACAAACTTTTTGGTACACAAAGCGTGTGTTTATGTAGAGATTAATGTTTAAACTTTAAACTTTGGTATTTATGTGTTGAAATTTTTTTTCTAAAATACAAATATGTTTTTTATATATTGAAAATATATTTTCAAAAATTTAATATGTATACCACAAAATTTAAAAAAAATGTTTTTCGATACACAAATATATTTTGTATTATAAGTTTTTCAATAGACATATGAGATTTATTTAAAATTTGAAGTTTGTGTTCAGAAAATTGATTTTCATGTTTTAAAGTATAAAGTTCAAATTTCTTTTATTCAAAAAAACTTTAGAAAATTTTTTTCAAAAATTTAGTAGAGTAATTTGTTTTTTTAAATATTATAATATTTATGCTCGACTGATTATTTAATTTTTACATAAAATATTATAATATTTGAAATTATATCTATTAATATTTTTTTATTCAAAATCTTAACATTTTATTAATTTGTATTGGAGTATTTATTGTGATTCTATGTCATGTACAACAATATTTGTAGAGGGACCGTGTGCACAGATTTTGTGATGAAATGAGTAAAAAAGAAAAAGTAAAAGAGGAAAATAAATTAGTTGTATTTTTAATATAATTAAAGGGTTTAATATCCATATATTATAAAAAGTTATGACTATAATTCTTTTAGGATAAATGGGAATTTTTTTGGAAAATCCTACTGGTATTTGGTCTCTTAAACTGACTTTTAGACAACACACATATTGCTTTCATGTAATCCTCTGTCGTCCGTCGCTTTCTGAAATGATGGCCACTAAGTAGTGTAGTTAATTTATTCACAGATTAAGCACATACGTGCCTCAAAATTCAAATGAAGTCGTATACATTTTTTTTTTCTTAATAAAAATATGTTACGTTTTCAACTAAACCACAAAACAGTTATTATTACAACAATTGTTAGGTAGTAGTTGATTGATGATTGATTTGTTTGTGATAACGAATACGCCCCATATTTGACACGTATAAATGTATATTAACTTTTATTTTTATAATCATGATTGGTCTAACTAACGTGGAGATTTAAAATAAATTTTTATATGTAAATTTTAAAAAAAAATCAATTTTAATATTAGATTATTAAATTAATATTATTAATATTATGTAATATTTTTTTAATAGATTTAATATTGTTAAAAAATATATATATTTTAATTTTGAGACAGCGTTGTTAGTAAGTAAATTTTTTTTAATATTTTTTAATAAAATACAAATTTTATTTTTTTATAGAAATCTAAAACTATTGTTTTAATAATCTTATCCTATAAATCGACGTATTTATAATCAGTTGACTTGTCATTTAACAAATTAACAATATTTTCAAGTTTATGAAATGAACAACAATATTTTATTCATTTAATTTATCATGTGTCTTTGCATTATATTACTTCGTCAGTACCTTATCCTATAAATCGACATATTAAGAAAAATAGTTGTAATTATAGATTGTTTATGAAAATAACTATAGAGTTGTTTAAAATTTATAAATTATACATATATATAGATAATATATATATATATATAGATATAGATATGTGTATATAAAAGTTTATAATGTTAAATGAATAGTTGTTCTTTATTTTATATCTATCGGACTTTCTACTATTCTACTATTGAATAATAGTTTTATTGTAAAACATATATTATGAAATTCATAATACATATAATTTATATATTTGTAAATCCTTCTAATTAAACAAAATTTTACGCATCAACTAAAATTTTAATAACACAAGAAATGAATGTTTGAATTGTATTATAGTTTGCTAAAATTGTTTTTAAAATTTAATTATGACTTGGTGATCAAAGTAAATTAGAATATAAAAGCAAGGGAAAAAAGAAGGACACATAAGAGATTTGGTAGTGGTTCACCACCAACATGACTGACTACATTCAGTATCTTCACTTGAAGAATTTCTTTCAGAAATTCAACCTGAATTACAACAAACCATTTAAATATCACTATGCGAAAAATAGGATTTTACAGCGCTTTTTCAAAAAAATAAGCGTTGTAGTATCTAGCTCTGTAAAAAGATGCAACAACGCTTTTTAAAATAAAAAAACGCTATAAAATAGGTAAATATATTGCACGTTTGTCATGCACCTTTTACAACGGTTCTTTGAAAAAGCGCTGTAAAAGGTGCATTTAATATATGCATTATTATGCATCTTTTACCGCGCTTTTTCAAAGAAGCGCTGTAAAAGGTGCATTCAATATATACATTATTATGCATCTTTTACATTGTTTTTTTGAAAAAGCTATGTAAAAGGTGCATTCTTATTTTAGTTTTATTAAAAAACGCTATAAATGGAATTTTTAAAAAGCGCTTTTTTGTTTTTTGCAACATTTTTTAAGAAAGCATTGTCTTTTATTTTATTTTTTTCTAAAATTATTTTCATCTAAAATCAGTTCACAACAACAAAACTATATAAGTTAACTTTATCTTTACACAATCAGTTCACAACATATTCATATACATATTCACATATTAACAACAACACATAACTATATACATATTCATATAACTAAATATTCATAACTATCAAAACTGCGCATAACAGAACTACCATATATTCACATAACTATCCCTTGCAGCATGCCATTTCCCAGCAAATCAAATAATTTTCATTTCAATCACATATTGGCACCAATCTTCCTTTAATTCAATTAGATCTTTTTCGGAGTATGTTGGACTGAAATTTTCAAAGTACTGTGTGATATAAAAATTAAAAAAGATATAAATAAATAATATATAATTACGTACCCTGAATTATATGTTGCAAGGAACAATTTATCCTTCTCTATATTTCCTAATAGGATATCTACAATGTATTTCATTACATTCACTAGATCGAGTTTAAACATCGAAAGCTTATGCGGAGACAATAATGAAAATCTATTTGACAATCTGCACGTGCACATCAACTACTCATATAAAAACCTTCAATGAAAATTTCAAATTAGATTAATTACCAATAAATGCAATTAAAAGTAATTTTTACCTAATGTATAAGCTGATGACAGCAACACTCAGCTCGTTATGGTTGAGAAGTTCGTATATGTCCTCTTTTTCAAGTAGTTCTTCATACTCATCTCTGAATATAGCTTTATCCATGCTTATGATGCGTGAATCGTTGTTGCTGCCCATATTATTTTTTACTTGTATGTCAAGACACGACCCATATTTAGCAAGGCATGGTTGACTTATTTCAGGAGCAGGAGCAGCAACTAATTTTACCTGATCTAGTTTTTGAGCAGCAACTTTGGCAGCTTTATCACCCTACAACTTTTGAAGTTTGCCAGCTTTATTACCCTCCAATTTTTAAAGTTTTTCGGCTTGATTTTTACCATGACCATCCAGTTGTGGTGGGACAACTGGTTTATTCTGGAAGCTGGTTTGCTGTGCGAGTGGTTTATTGGATTGAATATGAAAAAATGAGGTTAATTAGTTTGTTAGTTTATTGAGTCTGAAACAATGACAAACCTTACAGAAAAAATATGACAAACCTTTTCTGGCGATGTAACTGACTCGTTTATTGGAATCTTCTTATCATTCCCTTTAGGATTTGTCTGAATCTAAATAAATATGAAATTAAGGTTAACAGCGGAAAAAAATCAGCAATTAAATATAATCAATCATAATCATATATTGTGCAACTAAATATACATATCAATTAAACATACATTTCAATTAATTAAATATACCTTATCAAGAGCAACAAGATGTGTGGGCCATGCCACTTAACTACCAATTGTTTCACCCAAAAACTTCATATCTGCATCATTGTCCAGTATAGGCAACTGTGCATTTGGTTCCAAAGCAATAACTGGTGATACTTTGACATGGCCCGCAAGAATCGGTGTGTTGTGCAATACTTCTCTCGAAGTATTGTACAATGTTCCTTTTCCGACCTTGCGATAAGTAGGGGATGATAAGTACAATACGCCAGGAGTGACACCCTAAATCAATGGTAAATACAAAAGTATGTGAAACAATTAGGTTGAATGAATTTCTTATTTTACTAAGCAATTAATTAGCTCGGGAAGACTTTTGAGACCAATGTTGCAACTCGCGTTTTCACTCTCCATTTGTATTTTACGTTAGAGTTGATCTAGAAGTTGCTTGTCTTTATTCGTCTTCACCAAGAGTGCCACTTGCTCTAAGAGGAATTTGAACTTCTCTAATACTTCCTCATTAGATGGATTTTGGCGCTTCTCTTGTAAAAAATAGATTTTAGGAGTTACGCCAAATCATTTCCCCTCACGCAACCTGGATATTCAAGAACATTAAACACTTTACCGAGAATGTCCCTGCAACTAGCTTTGTTGTCCTCTTGATTTTTCGAACTTTGTTCAAGATTCTCCTAAAATACACGTAGGATTAAAAAGATAAATTCAATATCATTTTCAAAATACAATATTAAAAAAACATTAAAGTGATAATATACTTACACAAAGTTCTATTACTTTTTGAACAATTTCTTTCTCAACCACTCCATCCTTATTTAGACGAGCTTCCTTCCACAAGATATGACGACCCAACGGTTGATCGGATTGGGTGTCTTGTAGCTATTCGTTAAGATCATCAACAAAATATTAGTTAGAAATTATAGTTTATAATGTACCACATTATATAAAAGTGATGTTTAATTACTTACAAGTTTTTGCTCTAGACATGCATATCCCATACGATATTTTTTGTATGAGTGCGTCGGATTTTTTATCCTCTCGCGATTTTCCTTACTTATATTCTATATAAAAAAATAACAATCGTGTAAAAATTTAAAATACGTTATGAATATGAATAATAAAATAGAAATGCTAATAAATTAATCACTTACCACAAACGCAAGGTTTGAATGTTTTGCTACAAATGCGCTCCATTCTTCATTTGATATATAATGTTTATATATTTTTGGAGCTTCAACATTCATATTTCCTTCAAGATCTTTTAGATAGCAATTTGAGAGGTGATATATAAAACCCTAGTGTATTTTCCCAGCAACTCTCAACACGTAATTCTTTCTCACCTCGTCAATAGCAAAAGCAGTCTGCAAACGAAATAAAGATATAATTTGAGTAAAGTATTTCAATGGAAAAGATTATAACTAACAGAAAAGTGGATCAAAAAAGTTACTTGTATATCCGTTCACAGTATATCTTTCGCATCCTTCAACGCCTTATCTGCCCAATCGTCAATTGTGACGGCGAATATTCTGACGAACAACTACCCCAATGTAACTTACAAACATGGAGCTGTTGGGGTCAATTGGTTGACCAATCTCATTCTATCAAATCTAATAAACTCATATAGTAAGTACATGCTTTCAAAAAAGATAAAAAATAAACAGCAAACAAAGTATAATATACCTCAAATTTTATGCCACTGCTCCTTGTTTTTATGACATTTTGCATGATGGTTGCACCACATTTGACTTCATTTTCATAAGTCTTAGTGTTGACAACTTCCTCAGTTTGACGATCTAAATCCTTGTTGGTATCCATTTATCTACAACAAGTTCAATATGTAGTAGTCTAAGTACATAGTAGTATAAGTTCAACGTGCATTAAAAATTAATAAATACAATACCTGAATAGTGAGAAGAAATACGTAGGGTTCATAGGAGAAGGAACATGTAACGCCCCAGATTTTGATCCAAGACATTACTCAAAAATATTTATTTTCTTTCAAAAACGATTTTTTTTTTAAAGTAATTCATCATATAATCAATAAAATCACAAAGAAAAACTATTCAAACCACTGATCACCAACCACTTAGGCAACTGCAAGGACAAATAATTCCATATTAACTTATTATAAATCACACAAAACATCAAATTTACATTATCATGGATTTTCATAGGTAGAACTCAATAACTTCAACACATCAAATATGTACGTGAACAAATATCTCAAAATTACCACTTTTATTTTAATAATCCATAGGATTCGATTTTGACTACGTTTTATTGATTACAATTAAAACTCATATTACCACGAACACAATAACAACATAATTTTCATTCATTTTACTATAAAGTTTTCAGCATTCTAAAAATAGACTATTCATTAATGCATTCCATAATCAATTTTCTCATATCAGTAAAATAAAAAATATAAAATTTTCATCAATTTCCTCGAGACACATATATTGTTCATACAAGTCAAGTTTTTAAATTTAAAATGTTCAGAAGTCAAGACTTACAATCAAATACATCATCAAAAAAATATTACTAATCATAACATTATAAAATTATAACTACATAATTAAATACTCTAAAATGCGTAAAGTACTAAATATTTTCACTACAAACATATTTATCAAGGCATAATAATAAAAATATAACTCTAAAATTAATTTCATCAAGATAAAAATATTACGAAAAAAAACAATCAAAGCATTATATTTATTTCTCTACGACGAAAATAAAATTAGTCTTTTTCTTTTAAGACATCCAGACATCATATCAATATTTTACGATTTACTAATTTAAAATCTAGCCTAACTTTGAATGGGGAAAAGCCCTTACCTCGAGTGCTTTCCTTCCAGGTTACACTATATCGTCCTCGAAATTTCAACAAGATGAAGGAACAAAAGTTTAGAACTTTGATCCGAATGTGAGGATGGTTGTTTGAGTGACTTAGAAAATATTTGAGATAAATGTAATGTTGGTAATGGTGTGTCCTACGAAGGAGAGGTGTTTGTGAATAATAAAGGAGGAGTGTAATTGATCAGAGAGAAGAAATAATTCTCTTCATTGAGTTTAATTGCCCACATGAATACGAAATTCAATTGTAATAATGTCATTCAATGACCAACCGTTAAGAATTAATTGGCATTCATGTATTTATCTTTGTTAGTTATACATTTGAATGAACACAAGAGTAGTGTGGGTGATTCAATTTTGACTTGGTCAAAATTGACTTGATCATTGTTCACTCTAAGGCACATATTTCTACGAGTTTTTAACTAGTTAACAAACAATCCCAATAATTAATTAATTAATATAAAAATACTTAATCAAATAATCAATCATCCAAGGAATAATTATTCTATTATCGTCACACTAAATTAATCAAAAAGAATAAACAAAACTAAGGGTTTTAATTTAATTAATTAAAATAAGGGTGTTACAGAACACCAATAATGTGCAGAAATACGAACTGACAGAGTATGGTTCTCAGAAATACATAATAAGGTTTCGTATTTCAATGAGAAGTATTGGTTGGTATGGTTCGCAATGGATAATAACACAAATGGAGATGGTAGTAGAAATATGGTTCACAATGGGATAATAACACATATGATAGGGTTCACAATGAGAAGAATGATGAAGAGGTGGAGGACACTATCATAGTGAAGTTTACGTAATGAAGAGGAAACTGAAGCAGTTTTCAGTTATATATAAAACCCTATTACATCGCTTTTTCAAAAGAGCGTTGTTAAAAACCTCCTTATTTGATTTTTTAAAACTCTATTACAACGCTTTTTTAGAAGCCTTTACAACGTTTGTCCAAAAGCATTGTAAAAGATCTCATTATTTTATTTTTTAGAAGCCTTATACAGCGCTTGTAACACCCCAATATTTTTATATATATTATATATGCATCTTTTAGTAATTTTTGTAATTTACTATTTAATTAATAATTTATTCTACATGTAAATAAATTAAATTAAAATTTACTACTCCCTATTTTACTTGAATAGTTATAACCTTTATTTTACTTAATTTTTTTTATGTGACAATTACATTAGAACGGTTTTATGACATAATTATTTCCTAAGTGGACAACTGTGTATTTTGTTTATTTGATTATTTTCGATAATCATGAAATTGATGTGTTAGATACATTGACTTTATTTTTATACATTGCCTGCAGTGATAAATTTGTCTTACTTGATTTATTTTAGTTGATGAAAAGATTATTTAAATTATTTAATTAAATTATAATTTATAAAAGTTATATCGGTTATTAGTTTTATTTTAGACCAAATAAGTATTTAACTTAGGAGATAATAGAGTTAGTGAAAATCCTTCGTTTTATTTATATATTTTATTTAATTAATTTAGTGTGACAATAATAAAGTAATTGTTCATTTAATTTTAATTATTTGATGAAATATATTTATATTAATTAATTAATTAATTAGTTGTTGGGGTATTTTTAGAGTGAACAATGACCAAGTCAATTTTGGTCAAAATTTAATCATTCACACTATATTTTATTTTTAATAGCATTTAATTATAGAACCATGTGTTTTCTATTTCACATCTACTCAAATGTGTAACAAACAAGAATAAGTACGTAAATTAATTCATAACGGTTGGTCATTGAATGATATTATTTCAATTGAATATCTTATTGATGTGTGCAATTAATATCAATAAGAAAAAAATTATTCTTTTTCTCCAATCAGCTTCACTCTCCATTTGCAACATTATATTTTGTGTATCTCAAATATTTTCGAAGTCACTCAAACAACCACCCACATATTCCCCTCCCTTTCTTGTGAAAGCTATAAGCTTTTGTTCCTTCATCTTTATGAGGTTTTTCGTGGGATATGTAGTGTTACGTGGAAGGAAAGCGTCCAAGGTAAGGGCTTTTCCCCATGTAGAGTTAGACTAGATATTAAATTAGCGATTCTAAGATATTGATATGATGTCTGGATATCTTAAAAGAAAAAGATTGATTTTTATTTTTGTCGTAAAGAAATTAACTATAATTCTTTAATTGTTTTATTTTATTTTTATATACCTCTATCTTGATTAAATTAATTATAGAGTATTATTTTTATTATATCTTGATAAATATGTTTGTAGTGAAAATATTTAGTGCTTTACATGTATTAGAGTATTTAATTATAAAGTTATAATTTTTATAATGATGTAATTAGTAATATGTTTATTATAATGTGTATTTGATTTTAAGTGTGGACTTTTGAATATTTTAAAATTAAAACTTGACTTTGATGAACAATATATGTGTCTTGAAGAAATTGATGAGAATTTTATATTTCTTTAATTGTCATAATATGAGAAAATTGATTATTAAATGCGTTAATGAATAGTCCATTTTTAGAATGCGGAAAACTTTACAGTGGAGGGAATGAAATTTATGTTGCTATTGTAGTCTTGGTGATATGAATTTTAATTGTTACCAACAATACGTAGTCAAATCGAATCTTATGGATTATTAAAATGATAGTGGTAATTTTGAGATACTTCTTCACATGCATATTTGATGTGTTGAAGTTATTGAGCTATAATTATGAACATTCATGAGAATATAAATTTGATATCTTGTGTGATTAAAAAGTTTATTCTAAAATATTTTGTCTCTGTGGTTGTCTAAGTGGCTGGTGATTTGTGTTTTAAATATTGTTATCTTTGTGGTTGCCTAAGTGGCTGGTGACTTGTGTTTTAAATATCATTATCTTTGTGGTTACCTAGGTGACTGGTGATTTGTGTTTTAAAAAAATTGTTATCTTTGTGGATGCCTAAGTGGCGGGTGATTTGTGTTTTAAATATTGTTATCTTTGTGGTTGCCTAAGTGACTGATGATTTGTGTGATTGTTTAAGTGAGTGGTGTCGTGTACTTTTTGAGCATCATTATCATTTCATAATATATCATATGCATCTTTGTGGACGCCTGTCTGGCTGGTTTAATTTTTCCTCATTGGTATGGGTGACTTCTGTGTGGATGCCTGTGTGGCTGGTTATATCCGGATCATATATGTTTAGGAGCATGCATAACTTATATACATTTTATTGTTATTTTTATTTTGATTTAATTATTTGTTCTATGGTTGTTACTTATTTATATACATTTTTATGACTTTTGGTATATTTTTGAGAACTATTAAATAATCAATTTCTTTAAATCTTTTATTACAAAAGGATTTTATATTCATATTTTATGGTTGTTATTTTATTATTTGGTTTAATTTTTGTTGTGGGATGAACTGACCCCTTACACCAACATTTAGGTACTAATAATCTCAAAGAGTTGAGTTGCATGAATGATGTTTGGTTGGTGCACGCGCGTGGGAAAATGGGACTTTTATTTAAAAATAATGTTTTATATTACTAAAATTTTTGTGGCACATTGTAAAGTTATTTACTCGTCATCATTAACTTTTAATAAAAATGTGGAAGTGAGATTTTATTCCAATTGAATGTCCTTAATTTCAGTCAGCATTGTTTCTTTTGAATTTCACTTACAGATAATTTATTTTATTTTGGAACATAAATGAATATCGATCTAACAACTGTAATATTAATTTTATAAATGAATAAATAAATAATATTTTAGTAAATTACATCACGTTCTTTTACAACAAAAAAAATATATATTTTTAAGTAATAATTAGATAAAAAAATTTGGGGCGTTACAGCGCTTGTCCTCAAGCGCTTTAAAAGACCCCTTTGTTTTCTTATGGAATAGGAATGTATTTTTAAAAGCCTTTTACAGCGCTTGTTGGAGAAACACTGTAACAGACCTCGTTATTTTATTTTTAAAAGCCTGTTTACAGCGCTTGTGGGAAAAGCGCTGTATAAGACCTCTTATTTTATTTTCAAAAGCCTTTTTACAGTGGGAAAAAGAGTTGTAAAAGACCTCTTTGTTTTCTTATGTAATATGACTATTTTTTTAAAAGACTTATACATCTCTTGTTAGAAAAGCGCTGTAAAAGTCTTATTTTTAAAAAGTCTTTTACAGTGCTTTGGCTTCAAGCGCTTTAAAAGACCATTGTAACGCTTGTGGACAAAAGTGCTGTAAAATTAAGATATGGGACCTCCTTCAACGCTTATGGACTAAATACAAACTTGGTATAAAACAAAGCTTTGCGACCTCCTTATTTTATTTTAAAGGTTTTTATAACGCTTATGGACAAAAGCGCTGTAAAATTACAAGTTTGTATTTAGTTTAGTTCAAGTAAAATACCTATATTTGGATTTTTTTCTTCCAAATAATTAGTCAAATACCTATATATATATATATCAATGCTAAATTACATGATCAACTCATATTGGGATGATCTGTTCAAGATAAATTCCTAGTACTCAAATAAAGCTTTTTCAAGTTCAATATAAGCTGAAAATCAGTTATGTAGGTTAAACGCACATTAAATTACATGAACTTAGTATAAAATACTAAGATCAAACTAAATATAAGCAGAAAATCAAATACAGTTCAAGCTAAATACTAAAATGCTCAATTCTGGTAGATCAAACAATTAAATTACATGAACTCAGTTCAGATTACATGGCTTATATAAAACAATTAAACACATTAAGATGCCCTTCTTCTTTTCCTGGTGGGATTCACATTTGTTTGTCCATTAATGATATGAAACGGTGGATTAATCCAAATTCCCTCATCATGATCATCTCTAAGAGATAAGTCATCATCAGTTGAATCAATTTCATGTGGTTGTGATGTTGCAAATAAAATATCATTACCAACATCTTCATCATTATTGTTATCATCACTTATTTTATTGGTCGATAGGACAATGAACCATTTATCATCAGCAGGATCAGTGACATAAAACACTTGTTGAGCTTGCGATGCTAAAATAAAAGGCTCGTCTTTGTATCCTACCCTATTAAAATCGACAAGCAAGAACCCTGACTCATCAATCTGAACGCCATTATTATTATTATTATCAACCCACTTGCAACCAAATATGGGAACACAAAACATTGTGTAGTCTAACTCCCATATGCACTCGATAACCCCCAAATATGATAGATTTGCATATATTGGATTTTTGTCTTTTGTACTTGAGACATGCATCGCTTCCGCTACGAGAGTGATTCTGCTATTTTGCATAGTGGTCTGATCATCTTGTTCTTTGGTATAAAATGTGTAGCCATTAATTACATAACCGGTGTAAGAAAAGACATGTAAACTCAGACCATTTGCTAGCCACCTCAATCTCTGTAAAATTGATTCGAGGTCTATATCAAACTTTGACTTTATGTGATTATTTAACCATGTTATAAAGCTTTGATTGTGCTTTCTAGTTATCCAATTTTGATTCCTATTCATGTTCAAACTAGATAATTGATCCATGAGTATTATAACATACGGTTGAACCTCATCATCATTGTGCAAAACGTATAATTGTGTCTGCTCCCATTATGTCCTTGATATTTTCATTAGTCTCCTTCTATTATCCTTTCTCCTGATATTCTTCCCGAATGACGAGACATGGGAAACCCTATGGATTCAACATTGGACATATATTCAATACAAAATTTAGCAGCTTCTTCGACAATGTACCGTTCAACAATACAACCTTCTTGTGGACTTCTACTTTTTACGCACCCTTTTAATATTTTCATATATCGTTCTATCGGATACATCCATCTCATATAAGCTGGCCCACAAAGTTGTGTCTCCTTAACAAGATGAACAGTAAGGTGAACCATTATATCAAAAAACGAGGGTGGAAAATACATTTCAAGCTCACACAAAGTAACAACAATTTCCCTTTGCAATGTCGGTAATTTCTGAGGATTGATCACTTTACTACAAATTTCCCTGAAGAAGAAACATAATCTAGTTATGGCTCGTCGAACTTTTACAAGTAAAATAGAACGTATATCTATTGGTAGCAAATGCTCCATTAGAATATGACAATCATGGGTCTTCAAACCTTTTAACTTGAGGTCTTTCATACAAACCAAATTTTTAATGTTTAAAGAGTATCCTTCTAGAACTTTAACTTTGTGTAGAAATTTACATCAAACAATTTTTTCCTTTCTAAATAGAGTATGAGCGGCTGGAGGTAGATATGTGTGATTTCCTTTCTTTATGAAACTTAATTCATTTCTTATTCCCATATCGACCAAGTCCAATCTTGCATTGATGTCATCTTTAGACTTTTCTGGAACATTGAGTAACGTACCAATAACACTATCAAATACATTTTTTTTCCATATGCATCACATAGAGAAAATGTCTTATATACAATGACTTCCAATATGACAATTCAAAGAAAATTGACTTTTTCTTCCACCCAGTTTTGATCAGCTCTCCCACAAAATGTTTGCCAATTTTTTTGGTCAAACCTTGTACTTTTTCAAGTATTTGATATCCAGTTGGTGCAAAAGGAGCTTTACCTTCCTTTGATTTTCTGTTGAATGAATTTCTCCACCCACGATACTGATGACTATAAGGTAAAAATCTATGATGTCCAAGAAGTACATTCTTCTTACAATGTTTCAAGCGCATCCAATTTGTACTCTCTTCACAAATAGGACATGCACATTGACCTTTAATGCTATATCCTGATAAATTACCATATACTGGAAAATCATTAATTATGCCGAACAACATAGCCCTCAAATTGAAACATTCTTTCTTATACCCATCATAAACTTCCACACCTGTCTCCCACATATTTTTTAAATCTTCAATTAAAGGAGTCAAGTATACGTCGATATCATTCCCTAGTTGTTTGGGTCCAGAAATTAACAGAGACAACATCATAAACTTACGCTTCATACATAACCATGGAGGTAGGTTATAAATCAACAAAATCACATGCCACCTGTTGTGTGAGATGCTTTGAAAGACCATGTGGATTCATTACATTAGTAGAAAGTGCAAGTCGTAGGTTTCTTGACTCTATCTCGAATTCAGGATACTCGTGATCAAATTTTGCCCATTGTGGAGAATTTGTAGGGTGTCAAAACTTTCCATCTCTAATTCTTTCATTTGCATGCTATGCGAAGTGTTTTGAATCTTTTTCACTGTGATACATGCGCCTAAAACTTGGTATTATAGAAAAATACCACACGACTTTTGCTGGAGTAGATTTTTTCTTCTTATATCGAGATACATTGCATTTCGGACACGCCTTTAGTAATTCATATTCGTTTCGAAATAAAATGCAATCATTAGGACACACATGAATCCTTTCGTAACTCATGCCATTAGAGCACAAAATTCGTTAAGCCTCATAGGTTCGATTGGGAAGTCTATTATCATCTGGCAACATATATTTTAAGAGTGTCAATAATTTTGTGAAGCTTTTACCAGACCATCCATTACTCGCTTTTAAGTTGTACCACTTTAAGATCGCCGACAATCATGTGAATTTAGTACAACCATTATATAATGGTTTCACTGTATCGCTCAACAAACTCTCAAACATTTTAGGACAATCCCGAAGATCTTCTTCAACTACTTTTGCAATCTCCTTAACTCGGTCCGAATCATATGTATCTGTGTCGAAATCAGTTGAAGCATATGTTGAACCATTCTCAAAATTAATGTTTCCATTTTTTTTCTCACCATGTCTTATCCAATATGTATAGCTTTGATCAATTCCATTCCATACTAAATGTCCTTCCAATTCATCTTCTCTAACGCAGTTTGTAAAACAACATTTTAAACAAGGACAAACGACTCTATTGGGATCTTTTGCATTCTTCACTGCAAACTCAACAAACCCTTTCGCTCCATTTTCATACTCTTTTGAAAATCGATTGGCAGACATCCATTTCTGGTCCACATTATATGACCTATATAAATGCAGTTACACAAATAATAGGCTACTGATAACATTATACCAATATATAGTACACATATCTAATATTGGAAAATGGAAATCAAGGTCCAAGTCTGATTTCAAAATAGAACAGATCAACAAATTTTAAAAAAGAATAGATTTTATATGATTTATTATGTAACAATTTATTAGTTTTAATGACAACAACAAATTAATAAATATAGTACCTAAGACAACGTATCCAATTTTTTATAAAGGAGGAGCAGTAGATGGCCGCACAATACGTAGAGGAGAGGAGGGTTCCCAGAGTAGAGGAGATGAGGGTTCATAAATTTGTTTTTATTTATTTAAAGTGAATGATTTTACAGTGCTTGTGTAATAAGTGCTCTAATAAGTTCTTTAATTATGTGAAAGCGCAAGTCTTTTACAACGCTTGTCTTTTAATTATGTGAAAGCACAAGCCTTTTATAGCGCTTGTCTTTTATAGCGCTTGTGTTTAAAGCGCTCCAAAAGCATTGTAAAAAATAATGTGAGGGTGCTTCATTTTACAGCGCTTGTGTACAAGCGTTGTAAAAGCCTTGTAAACATTATGTGCAAGCGCTATATGACCCTACAACAATGCTTGTCAAAAAAGTGATGTTATATCCTCTGTTATTTTTAAAATATATTTATAACAGCGCTGTAAAAGGCGCGCTATAAAATGTCATTTTTGGCGTAGTGTATACTCAACTATCTGGTTGCTCGCGCAACACGTTGAGGCAAATATAACAACAACTATCAAGTCTTACAAAAATTTGTTTTTGTAAGTGTTTAACTCTTAATGAGAGGATATGTATGTATCTAATACTCTAGCACTTAAATGAATATATGTTTGTACAAGGGATCAATATTCAAACAATAATTTTGTTTGAATTTATTCTAAGTATTTGATTGTTGATCAATGTATTTGATGTTCAAAATATGATCAATTGTTTATGTCAATGTTCTTTAAAATTCTAAGTCCGAACTTTGATTCAGAGTTTGTCAATATTGTCAATTATGTCTAGACTTTGTTGTTCTAGATTTTCTCAATTTGTTGCAAAGCCCTTAAAAACATTCTAGGGCTGAGGCCCTTGCAAAATCAAAATCTATTTAAGGTTCCCTGATCTTAGTCCATCGCAAATCACATAGATGACATATTTCCAAAGTTGGGGCCCTCCCAAATGGCAGTGTGATGGATGACAAACGAGGGCTTAAGCCCTCACAAATGTCAATTCTTATATACTTTTTCAAGACTTTGAGTGATAGCGTTTCAGCAAGTGTACTGAATCGTTGCAAGTGATAATAAAACGGTAGTACCGAGTGTCGAACTCAAGGATTGCGTTTTACTATTGAATTATATTTAATTACTAAAATTGAACAAAAGGTTCCCAAGTTGATTGAAATAATATTTGAAATTAACAACAGTAATAAAATTGGTCTTTTATAATGAGTGTCAGGGATGAGTTTCACTTCGAATCCAACCTTAAAGTCTAATTCGATCCTAGTTACTGAATTCCTTTATTGAATTATTACTGAATTCTCTTTATTATTCTTGCCCTAATGTCTTAGTGACAGAACCTTTAATTCCAAAGTAACCCCTAATTCCTTAGTAGATTTAAGATTAGAATTAAGCATTACCGTATAGAAATTCTCTTGTAAATTATTGCTCTGCAACTAATTTAATTGGTTTCATGACCTGCATCTATCCCTAGACTACAAATTCATGAATTTCTCATCTCAAGCAATCTAAAGTCCACTTCCGTTTCAAAATACAAATGGTAGAATATTTTAATGTTGATCAAGCAATAAAAAGCATTAAGCACAGAGATGAGAAAAACAATTCAATAAACTCATTCATATAACTAGAAATCAAATCAGAAAAATATGGGTTTCATCTGGTTACACTCATCCCTAACAAATAGGGTTTAGTTACTCGTGGCAGAGATACAAATGATAGGGATTAGAGAAGAGTTACAAGAAGTATTCATGAATGATTCTTGATAAAACTGCTCCAATGGCGTTAGAAATGATAACAAAGTAAATAAGAAATGATAACAAAGTAACAACGCAAAACTACGAAAAATCTCTACTTAATTAAGCAAATAAGAACATAAACATTTTATTAAATCAAATAACTAAAATCAACAAAATATATCAAATAACTCGTCAAATTAACTAATGATTAAAGATAAATAAGACTAAAATAAATAAAAATTATGCATATGATGAAGAGTCATCACAACCCCAAACTTAATCGATTGCTTGTCCCCATGCAACAATTAATTTCAAATTTGGGGTAGTTAAAAGCAAACTTAAACTCAATTTCTCAATTCAAATCAAACTCAATTCTCAAAGTTTCAACTACTACAAAACATCCATCATACTCTATGGTTGCTTACAAAAATAACGAAGTTCGTACACCTTGGCATTCGTTTATCAAATTCAACTCTCTCTTCACACAATCTCACCAAAATTTCTCTCAAGTGTTTATAAGGGTTATGAATTTATCACTCAAATCCTAGAGCATGCATCACGCTACCATAGGCTTGAAAAAATTCTAGTTAGCAATCACAATGCAGCAAACACATACATTTTTGGAGAACTTTCAGGTTGTAATGAGGCTTAGGTAAGGGTAGGACATTTTGGATTGTAGGCTTTACTACTTTGAGTTAGGCATATAATATATTTCCAAATTATTCTACCATATTTTTTTTTCTTCACCTTTTCATTCTGGAGATTCTCCAACATTGACAAAAGAACCAAGAAGATATTATTTATCGTTTTTTTTTTGTGAGAATCACCACCCCAAACTTAAAAGGGTGCTATCCCATGAGAAACCCCAAACTTAGAATTTGATCAAGACAAGACAAAAGTTTTCTACCTAACTCCAAGTAAGGTGATGTAATTGAATTTGGGTTTTTGTTTTGTAATGTGGCTAGTAACCGAAATAAAGGGGCAAGGCTCAAAGGGGCTAGCAAAGGATAAAATTTTCATAGGGTAGTTAGAAAGACTCAAACGACCAAATAAAATTGCCTCAATGTATGCATAAATTACAAGGGATGCAAGTCAGAATTAGTGCAAGTTCTGAAGGGAGAATACACGTCTGGATAATTACACAACAAAGAATTTAAGTGTTTAGGCTCAAAAGCTCACAGCTAGGATAATAGGAAAGAGTATGAATTATCTAAATGATGCAAAACATGCCACTACAAAATTTATTTAGTGTTTTTTTTTTTTTACATGCGAGTTAGACTTCAACAACCAAACACTAATCAACAATGCATGAATTAGTGAAACTTATCGAATTGAGCAATGATATGAGCAAAGAAATATAGTTTAAATTTCAAAATGTCAAACATAAAACTTAAGACCAAATGCAAGTTGTTAATAATTCTTCATCATAGTGCACGTTTACACAAAATTAGAAAGAAACACATCCAAATAACGAAAATAAGATTGCAAAAAATAAAAGTTACCTCTACCTGTGGGTTGCCTTCCATGAAGCGCTTCTTTAAAGTCATTAGCTTGACGCCTCAACTATTATCAAGGTAGGAATATATGACAGGAAGAACACATTATCCTTCTTTTTCTTTTTGTTTGGTAGAATTTCCATGAACTTAAGAAATAAAAGGTGTTGCTTCCATGTCCTTCTCAATTGGACATTGATGAACAAGGCATAGATTGAATCTCAAACTTTATCAATCTCTTCTTTTTTCTTTTCCTTGTTCGTCTTTTCTTCTTGCTTATCTTCTTGTACAACAACAATGAAATTATCTTCAATTTTCAACTTTTCCTCCATCTTCCCAAACATAGCCACTTGCTAAAATAACATCTCACATTGATTTTCAAATCTTTCAATTGAAACCATGTTATTCTTCATGAATTCAACCAAAACATCTGTAATGTGAAAGTCTTTGTCATCTGATTCTTTGGATAGAGTTTTAGGAGGTAGAATTTGTTCCCAATAGATCTTTTTAATATAACACTCATCGTTTTCTGTAACTTTGAGAAAAAAAATCTTCATATTCTAATAGTTCATCAAGGTCATCTGAACAATGTCCATTCTTATGTGCTTCTCCGCAAAAGTCACACCTAAGAGGCTTCCACGGAGGGATTTGAGGGTGATATTTTAAAAATGCATGGCTCAAGATTTGCCCCTCAATCATGCGACATATACCCGATATAAGACAAGTATCACACTCTTCATATAATTGTAGTAGAATATCATCATCATAATCTTCCATGCTCTACAATGCATAGTTATCTCAAACAAATAAGAGAAAAACCACTAGACATGACATTAGCAAGTTCAACAAATAAAAATAGAAAATAAAAGAATTTCTTTTTAAAAGAAAAATCAAAAAAAAAAAAAAATCAAAAATTTTATTGCAGAGGAAAAAAATTTCAATTAAGTAAATAAATTAAATTCAATAGTGATATGGCAATCCCCGGCAACGACGCCAAAAACATGATAGCATTTCAGCAAATGTACTGAATCGTTGCAAGTGATAATAAACCAATAGTACCGAGTGTCGAACTCAAGGATTGCCTTTTACTATTGAATTATATTTAATTACTAAAATTGAACAAAAGGTTCCCAAGTTGATTGAAACAATATTTGAAATTAACAACAATAATAAAATTGATCTTTTATAATGAGAAAAATGTCAGGGATGAGTTTCACTTCGAATCCAACCTTGGTGTCTAATTTGATCCTGGTTACTGAATTCCTTTATTGAATTATTACCGAATTCTCTTTATTATTCTTGCCCTAATGTCTTAGTGACAAAACCTTTAATTCCAAAGTAACCCCTAATTTCTTAGTAGATTTAAGATTAGAATTAAGCATTACCGTATAGAAATTCTCTTGTAAATTATTGCTTTGCAACTAATTTAATTGGTTTCATGACCTGCATCTATCCCTAGACTACAAGTTCATGAATTTCTCATCTCAAGCATTCTAATGTCCACTTCCATTTCAAAATACAAATCGTAGAACATTTTAATGTTGATCAAGCAATAAAAAGAATTAAGCACAGAGATGAGAAAAACAATTCAAGAAACTCATTCATATATCTAGAAATCAAATCAGAAAAATAAGGGTTTCATCTGGTTACACTCATCCCTAACAAATAGGGTTTAGTTACTCATAGTAGAGATACAAAAGATAGGGATTAGAGAAGAGTTACAAGAAGTATTCATGAATGATTCTTGATAAAACAGCTCCAATGGCGTTAGAAATGGTCGTCTTTGAGTTTCAATGCTAGGGCACAAGTCTCTCCACTTCCCAAGAGTCAAAAAGATCCCTAAACAGTAGAAAATTGCATTTTTATGAATGCTGATGCGCGTCGCGCGCCCCAGGCGTTGTTTTTGCGCTCCGGGCGCGTATTGACAATACTGAATGGCTGGAAATGCGCCTCAGGTGCGTAGGGCGCGCTCCAGACGCACAACATCTGATGTCTGATGTATTTTGCATTTTTCTCATCTTTTGAGTCTCAATTTGGTCCCGGTGTCTGTATTAAAGTTGTAGATATGGATCTTAGCTTTCATTAGAACTTTGATTGACTTCAATTGGACATCTATAACTCCAGATATGGCTGAAATACTTCACATAGGTCATGTTGATTTCTCCCCAAAATTCAGCACTGCACTAAAACAAAGTAACAATGCAAAACTACGAAAAATCTCTACTTAATTAAGCAAATAAGAACATAAACATTTTATTAAATCAAATAACTAAAATCAACAAAATATATCAAATAACTTGTCAAATTAACTAATGATTAATGATAAATAAGACTAAAATCAATAAAAATTATGCATATGATGAAGAGTAATCACAACCCTAAACTTAATCTATTGCTTGTCCCCATGCAACAATTAATTTCAAATTTGGTGCAGTTAAAAGCAAACTTAAACTCAATTTCTCAATTCAAATCAAACTCAATTCTCAAAGTTTCAACTACTACAAAACATCCATCATACTCTATGGTTGCTTACAAAAATAACGAAGTTTGTACACCTTGGCATTTGTTTATCAAATTCAACTCTCTCTTCACACAATCTCACCAAAATTTCTCTCAAGTGTTTAGAAGGGTTATGAATTTATCACTCAAATCCTAGAGCATGCATCACGCTACCATAGGCTTGAAAAAATTCTAGTTAGCAATCACAATGCAGCAAACACATACATTTTTGGAGGACTTTCAGGTTGTAATGAGGCTTTGGTAAGGGTAGGACATTTTGGATTGTAGGCTTTACTACTTGGAGTTAGGCATATAATATATTTCCAAGTTATTCTACCATATTTTTTTTCTTCACCTTTTCATTCTGGAGATTCTCAAACATTGACAAAAGAACCAAGAAGATATTATTTATCGTTTTTTTTTTTTTGTTTTCTTCTTCTCTTCTTTTTCTTTTTCTTTATTTTTTTT
>JBBPBS010001012.1:5214238-5234180 GCA_037974835.1 Cicer judaicum
TTATTTTTTTTTTTTTTTTGTGAGAATCACCACCCCAAACTTAAAAGGTTGCTATCCCATGAGCAACCCCAAACTAAGAATTTGATCAAGACAAGACAAAAGTTTTCTACCTAACTCCAAGTAAGGTGATGTAATTGAAGTAGGGTTTTTGTTTTGTAATGTGGCTAGTAACCGAAATAAAGGGGCAAGGCTCAAAGGGGCTAGCAAAGGATAACATTTTCATAGGGTAGTTAGAAAGGCTCAAACGACCAAATAAAATTGCCTCAATGTATGCATAAATTATAAGTGATGCAAGTCAGAATTAGTGCAAGTTCAGAAAGGAGAATAAACGTCTGGATAATCACACAACAAAGAATTTAAGTGTTTAGGCTCAAAAGCTCACAGCTAGGATAATAAGAAAGAGTATGAATTAT
Source organism: Cicer judaicum (assembly GCA_037974835.1). Classification (NCBI taxonomy): domain Eukaryota; kingdom Viridiplantae; phylum Streptophyta; class Magnoliopsida; order Fabales; family Fabaceae; genus Cicer; species Cicer judaicum. Next base: position 5,214,652 of record JBBPBS010001012.1, read on the forward strand.
CTAAATGATGCCAAACATGCCACTACAAAATTTATTTAGTGTTTTTTTTTTAAATGCGAGTTAGACTTCAACAACCAAGCACTAATCAACAATGCATGAATTAGTGAAACTTATCGAATTGAGCAATGATATGAGCAAAGAAATATAGTTTAAATTTCAAAATGTCAAACATAAAACTTAAGACCAAATGCAAGTTGTTAATAATTCTTCATCATAGTGCACGTTTACACAAAATTAGAAAGAAACACATCCAAATAACGAAAATAAGATTGCAAAAAATAAAAGTTACCTCTACCTGTGGGTTGCCTCCCACGAAGCGCTTCTTTAAAGTCATTAGCTTGACGCCTCAACTATTATCAAGGTAGGAATATATGACAGGAAGAACACATTATCCTTCTTTTTCTCTTTGTTTGGTAGAAATTCCATGAACTTAAGAAATAAAAGGTGTTGCTTCCATGTCCTTCTCAATTGGACATTGATGAACAAGGCATAGATTGAATCTCGAACTTTATCAATCTCTTCTTTTTTCTTTTCCTTGTTCGTCTTTTCTTCTTGCTTATCTTCTTCTACCACAACAATGAAATTATCTTCAATTTTCAACTTCTCCTCTCACATTGATTTTCAAATCTTTCAATTGAAACCATGTTATTCTTCATGAATTCAACCAAAACGTCTGTAATGTGAAAGTCTTTGTCATCTGATTCTTTGGATAGAGTTTTAGGAGGTAGAATTTGTTCCCAATAGATCTTTTTAATATAACACTCGTCGTTTTCTGTAACTTTGAGAAAAAAAATCTTCATATTCTATTAGTTCATCAAGGTCATCTGAACAATGTCCATTCTTATGTGCTTCTCCGCAAAAGTCACACCTAAGAGGCTTCCACGGAGGGATTTGAGGGTGATATTTTAAAAATGCATGGCTCAAGATTTGCCCTTGAATCATTCGACACATACCCGATATAAGAAAAGTATCACACTCTTCATATAATTGTAGTAGAATATCATCATCATAATCTTCCATGCTCTACAGCGCATAGTTATCTCAAACAAAGAAGTGAAAAACCACTTGACATGACATTAGCAAGTTCAACAAATATAAATAGAAAATAAAAGAATTTTTTTAAAAAGAAAAAAATCAAAAATTTTATTGTAGAGCAAAAAAATTTCAATTAAGTAAATAAATTAAATTCAATAGTGATATGGCAATCCCCGGCAACGGCGCCAAAAACTTGATAGCGTTTCAGCAAGTGTACTGAATCGTTGCAAGTGATAATAAAACGGTAGTACCGTGTGTCGAACTCAAGAATTGCGTTTTACTATTGAATTATATTTAATTACTAAAATTGAACAAAAGGTTCCCAAGTTGATTGAAATAATATTTGAAATTAACAACAGTAATAAAATTGGTCTTTTATAATGAGAAAAATGTCAGGGATGAGTTTCACTTCGAATCCAACCTTGGTGTCTAATTTGATCCTAGTTACTGAATTCCTTTATTGATTTATTACCGAATTCTCTTTATTATTCTTGCCCTAATGTCTGAGTGACAAAACCTTTAATTCCAAAGTAACCCCTAATTCCTTAGTAGATTTAAGATTAGAATTAAGTATTACCGTATAGAAATTCTCTTGTAAATTATTGCTTTGCAACTAATTTAATTGGTTTCATGACTTGCATCTATCCCTAGACTACAAATTAATGAATTTCTCATCTCAAGCATTCTAAAGTCCACTTCCATTTCAAAATACAAATCGTAGAACATTTTAATGTTGATCAAGCAATAAAAAGCATTAAGCACAGAGATGAGAAAAACAATTCAATAAACTCATTCATATAACTAGAAATCAAATTAGAAAAATACGGGTTTCATCTGGTTCCACTCATCCCTAACAAATAGGGTTTAGTTACTCATAGTAGAGATACAAAACATAAGGATTAGAGAAGAGTTACAAGAAGTATTCATGAATGATTCTTGATAAAACTGCTCCAATGGCGTTAGAAATGACCGTCTTTGAGTTTCTATGCTAGGGCACAAGTCTCCCCACTTCCCAAGAGTAAAAAAGATCCCTAAACAGTAAAAAATTGCGTTTTAATGAATGCTGATGCGCGTCGCACGCTCCAGGCGCGGTCTTTGCGCTCCGGGCGCGTATTGACAGTACTGAATGGCTGGAAATGCGCCTCAGGCGCGCAGGGCGCGCTCCAGGCGCACAACATCTGTTGTCTGACGTATTTTGCATTTTTCTCATCTTTCGAGTCTGAATTTGGTCCCGGTGTCTTCACTAAAATTGTAGATATGGATCTTAGCTTTCATTAGAACTTTGATTAACTTAAATTGGACATCTATAACTCCAGATATGGCTGAAATACTTCACATAAGTCATGTTGATTTCTCACCAAAATTCAGCACTGCACTAAAACAAAATAACAACGCAAAACTACGAAAAATCTCTACTTAATTAAGCAAATAAGAACATAAACATTTTATTAAATCAAATAACTAAAATCAACAAAATATATCAAATAACTCGTTAAATTAACTAATGATTAAAGATAAATAAGACTAAAATCAATAAAAATTATGCATATGATGAAGAGTCATCATTGACCCTCGCTAATTGTTCCAGATGTAAAAAAAATTAATTGATTTTTAAATTCGCATTAAAATATTTATATAATTTAAATTTGTATTAAAATTATAATTTGAATTCACATAAATTTAATTATATACATTTATTTTTGTAAATATTTAATTTTATATATAATCAAATAATTTAATTTTATATGTAACTCAATAATTTCATTATTTATACATATTTACATAATTAGAAAATATTATCTTAAATAAAATTATTTTAAAATATAAATAACATTAAATTTATACAAATTTGAATGATCTTCATTTTATTTATTTTTTAATATCTTCATTTTCATCAATTTTTTTAATTATTTTAATTATTTATAATTAAATTTAAATTAAATTATTTAAAATGATTAATTAGATATAAATAAATTTGAAAAATAAAGCAACAAAACATTCATGCATTAAGTTCAATATAAAAAATAATGTAACAATAAAATAAAAAAATCTAATTATCCCCATAGTAATTTGATTCTTACCCCTATCATCATGATTGTTGGCAAAATTTAATATATCATTAAATGTTAAATTATCCTAATCAAGATTCAGGGGTTGATACCAACAGTAGCAAAAATAAATAGTTCAAATCAGGTTGATTATTACCATATGACGACGTTGGCATATATGATGGTTAATAACCTCTATGTTGATATTGAGAAGATGTCGATAAACAAGTATGCAATGGAGGTATTTGTTGTTTTAATTTAATTGTGGTGGTGGCATCTCATCCTGCTGATAGTTATAGAGATGAATAGAAATATTGATTTTTCTTTTGTTGAGAATTACAGAGCTCCTCCATTATTTGTCTGTCAAACTTCCGTAATTTCTCCTCCATTATTTGTCTATCAAACTGCCGTAATAGAAATATTGATTTTTCTTACTCAAACACTTAAATAAATTTGAGATTATTTGCTGATTTGAGATTGTTTCACTTTGAATGAATGTTGTAAGTTGTAGTGATTGGTTGTGTTCTTTGAATTCAAAATCGGGTTCTATTTATAGAAGTATTTGCAACATTGCCTTTGTCCTTCAAAGTATGGTTGAATATCCTTCAAGGAAAGGACTTGTTTCCTTCATGGTATGGTATGGTATGTATGTGCTTTAGTATTGTGCTTTATTGTCTACAAAATTATATCCATTGATTTCAATTCTAGGCGTTCAACATAAAACCAAAACATAGAATTTTTCCAAGTGTTTTTGGAATTCAGTTTTAGATGAAATAGAATGTATTGGACCTAGAAGTATGAACACCGAAGGCATGGTTTCTTGACCAACACTAGAGGCACTATTACTGGACCACAAGCAAGAGCAATCATAGGCAGAATTACTAGACTAGTGGCAAGAACACTATAGACACGATTACTGGATCAGAGGCATGATTTCTTGAACAGAGGCAATTACCAGAAGCAATATTAATTAACCAAAGGCATGGAGTAACTAGAGGCAGAATTTCTAGACCAAAAGCAATAACCAGAGCAACAACTAGAAGCTTAAGTAAATGACTAGAGGCGGACAATCAAAGGCACTAACTATGTTAGTTGTCGACTTTTACCATATGCATTGACTTTTTCAAAATGTTGACTTTTACCATAACTTGATTTTTGTCATAATGTTGACTTTCACCAAAGGCAAGAAAGTAAGATGCTTGCTTCATCTCGAGAGGCAAATTATTGGAGGCAACTAGTCAAAGGTAGTTTTGATCAGAAGTTTGATTGCTTCACCAGAGACATATTTTCCCAATGTTTCTTTTGCTTCATTAGAGGTATACTTTCCAAAGTCTTTTCACCAAAGGCTAACATTCCCACAGTCTATTTTGCTTAATTAGAGGCAGACTTCAACAAATGCATTGAGATAAAAACTGAATCTTAATAAGATGCAGTCTTGACAAACTTTCTTATACCACCAGAGGCAGTCTAATGCTTTATATCATCAGAGGCACTATTTCATCAGTTTTGAATGCAAAATTTTTATGACTTTTTTATTTTTACCAATTCATCAAAGGATATATCCTAATATCCAATAATGTTGTTTGTAGTCTTTGAACTGTACACTTAAATGAAACATTAGTGCATAAAATTGTTCCCACAAACTAATTTTGTTATCATCAAAGCAAGTATGATCTTTTGTACTTGAAAATAATATTTTTGTCACAATCTCCCCTTTTTTTGATGATGACAAACATCTATTTTTGTGAACAATTTTTTATATAAAAAAAAAATATAGTTCGGCAAAGCTCCCCCTCATAATATGCATGTCTGACTTAAAACATAAGACAATATTATGACATTTAAAACATAATGCTTCAAAAAAATATTCGTTCTCCTCTTTTTGTCATCTGACAAAAAGTAAAGAACAATAGTAAAAAGAATTTCAAAAACAGAAACATGTCAAATCATCACAACGATTTTAATTGAATTTAGTTTTACCCAAGGGGTTTTGTGAAAATGTTAGCCCACTGATGATCACTGTCTACAAATTTGATGTCTAAAATATCTTTCTAAATATAATCTCTTATGAATTGATGTTTCATATCTATATGTTTTGCTCCAGAATGTAAAACAATATTTTTGGTTAAACATATAGCAAAAGTGTTATAAAAGAAGATAGGGATGTTACTCTCATTAATGTGAAAATCTGCAACTTGATCTTTCACCCACAACACTTGATTGCTACAACTAGCTACTGAGATATATTCCGCTTCTGCAGTTGATAGTGCAATGATTCCTTGTCTTTTGCTTAATTAGGAGATCAAATTCTCACCAAGGAAAGTGAAATTTCCACTAGTTCTCTTCATTTCTAGCTTATATCTAGCATAGTCAACATCGCATAAACCAACTAACATGTACTCAAAGGAAGGATTATAAACCAAATCAAGGTTAGTTATGCCTTTTAGATATCTAAATATCCTCTTAACTGCTATTAAGTGGGATTATGTAGGATCATATTGAAATCTAACACACACACACACATACTAAACAAAATGTCAGGTTTAGACGAAGTTAAGCAAAGAAGAGAACCTATCATTCCTCTGTATACCTTATGATCTACATGCTTACAAGTTTCATCCTTTTCAAGAGAGCAAATTGGATGCATAGGAGTTCCCATAACCATACAATCATCCATTTTTAATTTTTGAAGTAATTCTCTTATGTATTTGGTTTGGTGAATAAGCCATCCCTCTAGACCTATATGAATTTGAATTCTCAAAAAGAATTTCAATTCCCAAAAAGAATTTCAATTCACCCATCGTAATCATTTCAAACTCATTATACATTAACTTAGATAATTCTTGGTAAAGCTTGCCATTAATGGTCTTCTAGTATCTTCTTGTTTGTTTTTATCCTCTTATTTGTCTTATGCTTCTAGTGTTTATGGTTTTCCTGCAAAATCATCATATTGCCCTAACCTTTTAAAGTCAAGTTATTTGTCATCAAACTTAACATTGATTGACTCTTTCACAACCAGAGTTTCCAAATGATATACTCTCTAAGCTTTAGACTTTTCAGGGTATCCCAAGAGGATTCCCTTATGTGATTTTGAGTCAAATTTGCCAAGCTTTTCTTTGGTAATTAAAACATAACAAATACAACCAAATTCTCTAACGTAGGAAATGTTGGGCTTTTCACCCTTCCACGGTTCATAAGGAGTCTTGTTTAGAATATGTCTGATTCAGACTCTATTCTGAACATAAGATGCATTATTCACTACTTATGCTCAAAATGTGTTTTGCAACATTCATTTCATTGATCATGGTGTGTGCCATCTCTTGAAGATACCTATTTTTCCTTTCTACAAAACCATTTTGTTGGGGTGTTCTAGGATGCCATTCACATAATTTCCAAAAAGGGAGTTTTAAAACTCACCACGATGATCACTCACTACGAGTTGTTGTGATTGAAAGGCATTTTTCATTTTTCATTTGGTAAAAAAGCTCAATGGGTTTTGTTGTGGAAAAAATCGCCATCAACAACAATAACAAGTCCATATTTTTTTACCATTAACAGAGGCAATTTTAACTGGACCAAACAAATGTATATGTGAAAGCTCAATGGGTCTTATTGTGGAAACAAAGTTTTTTAAAGAAAAAAAAATCTTAGTTTGTTTTCCTTTATGGTATGCTTCAAAAGAAACTTCTGATTTGTACTTGAGACTTGGCAGCCCTCTAACTAGTTCCAGTTTGCTTAGTTTAGAGATTAATCTCAAATTAAGATGGCCTAATCTCTTTTGCCAAGTCAATTTTTCCTCATTAACAAACATAAGACATTTGACCTCTTGTTTTTCTAGATTAAAAATATTTATTTAGTACAAGTTATTCTGCCTTTGACTAGTAAAAAGTACAACCCCATCAATTTGACTGATTTCCCTACAAAATTTTTGATCGAAGACAACATCATAACCACGATCACTTAGTTGACTTATGCTCAATAAGTTATGCTTCAATCCTTTAACAAACAAAACATTTTTAATAGAGGGCGAAGAATCATTACCAATTGTATTAGAACCTGTTATCTTTCCTTTCTAGTTACATCTGAAGCCTATTGTTCCTGCTTTCTCCAGGTTCAGGTCTTGGATCAAAGACATTTTTCATGTCATGTGTCGTGAGCAGCCATTGTCCTGGTACTATGATTGGTGTTTTATTCTTGCTACTAAGGACATCTACAAGATGAGTTATCTTGCGTAGATTCTACAACCCAATTCTTATATTTCAATTTATGCTAACACAATAGACCATTGAAGCTTTCTTGCTTCTATCTATGAAATTTTATAGGAAATCTTGGAATGCCAATTCATATTTAACATAGTTCCAAACCTTATCGTCGGATGGTTTCAAAACTTTTTCATTATGAGTTAATTTTTCTCTTATTAAATTTTCAAAATTAGTTTGAAGATAGCAAGTCTGTTATAGTGTTGAATTAGCCAACACATTCACATATAGATTGGTTTGTCCTTTTTATGATAAGTTCAATTATGTAAATTAATTGTTTACTCTGCTTTTTTTTTTCTTTATATTAAAATATGGTAAATTCATTTGAATGAGAAAGTATTACCACCATATACAATGCGAGTTGATTGTTAGATTATTGCTCGAGCATCAAAAATAAATTGACGAAACATTGGCAGCTCATGGGTGTCGTTAACCTCAATGAAGATATTGTTATTGATTAATCATGTGTATTATGATGTGTTGTAGAATTATAATGTGTTATGATGTGTTATAATGATTATTTGTGGAATGTGGAGGGATTTTACCTCTTATTTACTCAATGCCATGCTGCTCTTATTTATATGAACAAGTTGATAACAAAATAATAGCAATGGGCATCATCAACAAATCACGTTCCATGAATCTGGTAATGTCTTAATAGCAATTAGCAAGGTACACTGATTATAATAATTTTCTTTTAGGCACTTAAATTAAGCCCTTAAATACGTAAATAAATGATGTTGTATTGAAATATTATAATTTTTCATCTTTAAGAAATTAAGCTCTTCTATTTTTCAAGAAATACATTGTGATCCAGCTCCTATTGCAGTATTCACATCACAGGTCACGGAAACAATATCCAATGTTATAGCCTCCATTGATTGCCATAGTGATGGATATGATGCTCATGATGTCCAAAACAAACTTGCAGAACTAGCTGCACATATTAGATCGATTAACTGAGATATATTATCCCCTGATTTGATTTTAAATGCATTGGATTTATTGATTTAGTGTACCTATACTCGACATTTTATGCAGGAGGATCAGATGAACTTTGACATATGTTATAACCCAAAAGAAGGTCTATTAGATGACATATTATTCTCCCCAGCTCTTTGAATATGCCCCAAGAATTTCATTACGAAGCAAACAATGAATCAGATGGTGGTTGTGGGCTCCAATATGGTACAAATGAGATAAATATTTCAGACTTTTTAAATTCAGATCTTAATTGGGATCAACTTCCATGTGTGGAGTTCGGTTGTCACCAGCAGAACTTCTCCTTGTTTAATGTTAAGGAGAATGGTTTATGAAGCGACTAAGATGTGGAAGTAGCCAATATGACTATAAGTAACAGCTCTAACACTATTTATAGTTTGGTCAATAATCAATATGGCAGGTTTTGTTGTGATAATAACATGCAGTAGTTTCTTAATCTCAGGTGGCAGCTCTAACAATTTAACTTGGTTTTGTTGTGTCTCTTTTGTAACAATAATCTTATTCTAAGAAAGATAAGTTCAATCATTACAGGGACTTCATGCATCTTTTTTAGAGATTCCATTACACTTTCCATTTCACCTGCTCTGTAGAAAGCACAGAGCATTGAATTCATTATTACTACATCATATTTGTTAAATGTAGTTTGAAAATTCTTGGCCAACTGCTTTGCCTCTTGAAAAAGCTTGGCTCGGCAAAATGCTGATATCATGATACTGTGAGCATAGCCATCTGCATGTGGGAATTAAATTTGAAAATTACTACCATGTTAAAGGTCACAATCATGGAAAAAAGCTCAATTTGAAGTTATTATAATATATCTATCATCAGCTCCAAGAATAGATTCCTGCAGAAATTCAAACAAAAACAAATATAGTAGCAGGATGTGTTTGTTATTAGAGTTGGCGCAAGAATTATTACCATTGGACAACTCACCTATATAAAATTGGACTCACACTTTCTCACTTTTTCATCTAACTCATTAGTCTAATTCCTCTTTTTCTTCTAATCTTACTTTCTACCTGATTCTTGCGCAATTGAGGTTTTGTTTTCAGTTTTCCTCACCACCATCAAGAGAGTCATAATGACACCACCGACTCACAGTAGATCTTGATCTTACCTGATTCATGATCTTATCACATAGAGATTGTGAAGTGTTTTTGTGCAACATTTTATACCTTAATGGTTTTGATTGGTTGAACATCTCTTGTGGGTACTGTTTTCAGACCAGATAAGAATGCTGAACCATTTTGCAGCAACCAAACTTACAAACCAACCAAATAAACTGAGCCTACTAGTTTGTCCAATTATTCAAAGCAACACTTCATGAAAATAGAAAATCAGAATGAAATTGATAAAGAAAATGATGGTATCAAACGTTCTAGGCAAAACAGTTGAGGAAAAAAAAGATTTACACAGCATGAAACATAAAAAGATTTACTCTAAAAATAAAAAGATTTACTCTAACAATAAAAAGATTTTATTACCGTTGAAATGGATTCCCGCGAATTCCCGCGAGAGAGCGCGTATTTCCCTTGGGCTTCTTTTATTATTTGTGATCCAAGGGTTCTTCAATTTTATTGATTTAGTTACCGTTGAAAAACCAAACCTACAAATTACCTATAAATTAGGGCACTTCTCTTTATTGTTGCATTAATTCCTATTCTTCTTCTGCAAGCTGTCCTTTTGAGATCAATCGAAAGCTGTCCTTATTGATCTTCTTCGCTTAAGAGCTCTTCTCACACTGTGTCAACGCTGCTTGTGTTGATCTCTTTCTCTTTCTAAGGTTTCTTTTTCAATCACAAATGGCTTTTTCTTTTCTGAGTTTTCTTTTCTTTTTAACTTTTTTTTTTCGGATGAAATGAACCCCTGTTTCTCTAATTTGACATTTTTTCGCATTACTTTTAATATTTTATTTTATATACCTTCTGGTTTTTTACTTCTGCGTGTTGGGAATAAAAATAGAAAAATATTTTATTCTTAAAAGACTGTTGCAATATTCTTTAGCCAATCCTACCGGTCCGTGTGGTTCTTGCAGTATGGCTTCCTGCTTACTTTATTTTATTTTTTTTCTATATTTTCAGTGCAAAACAAAAAGAATAAACTTTCTTGCAGTATGGCTTCCTGCTTACTTTATTTTATTTTTTTTCTATATTTTCAGTGCAAAACAAAAAGAATAAACTTTAATTTGGAGAAATGGAACCGCAACAACATTCTACGTTAGTTATATTGGGAGAAAATGGAAGAGCCACGGTTGAATTATTTTATTCTATTATCAATGGTGTTTATGAAATGATTCCTCCTATTTCTTTTTGCACTCATAATAGAAACATCATTTTCTCACATATGTGTATTGAAGATGATCACTTTATTCTTTGTGAAAGCAACCACAACCATATCAATGAGGTTCATAGTAGAATGAAAACACAAGATGTCATACCAATTTATGGGCAAGATGGCCATTACGTTATTCAAGAAAATAACTTCAATCAAAATAATCCGACAACAAGAATAGCAAACGTCGAAGTTGTCCGAAGATGCTCTATTCTGAATCTTGAAAGAATTAGAATTGATGAAGAAACTGCTGCTGAGACTTTAACATGTTCCATATGTCTTGAGGAGTTTATCTTTGGATCGAAAGCAATTCGTTTGTCTAGTCCATGTTCACACATTTATCACGAAAATTGTATTATGAGATGGCTTAATAGGTCAAACACATGTCCTTTGTGTCGTAGACCTATCTCATGTATTCTCTTGTTTTGTTAATAGAAAAATTTTCTTTTTACTATATTTGAATATTTTTTTACTTTTGTCTCTTTCATTTTTTATTCTTTTAATTTATCTATTATATTAGTGAATATATAATTTTCTATATATGACATCACTTCATCCTATACCATAAATAAATTTATTTTTATAATTTTTTTGATAAATTTCATCACAAAATATCAATGAATATCACTTATTCAAATTAATTAAATAATATTATACTTTTAACTAACTTGCTAAATTCCGATATCAAAAAATTCAATTAAGAACATCCAAAAATACGGTTGGAAAGTAAAACAATTATCATTAAAGGATAAGTGACATGAAATAAAGAAAAAATAAACAAATATTGCACTTTATCATCTACAACCGTGTTATCAATTAAAATTTAGACTTAGAATATGTAACTTTAATTGCATACAAAATTAGTACATTAATCTTACGTTTGGTCTTTAGGTAAGTTTGTAAAAGCTATATCTTGTTTATGTTCTCACTTTAGAGATTCGTTCAAATAATTTTTATTGGAAATATCTTCTAAATCATTAATTCATTCCTATTTTTTAAAGGTGTATTTCATTCATATCTATCACAACTTCATAAGTAAATCTCGCTTTAATTCTACTATAATACTTTTATATTCAACTAAGCAATCATCTTAATTAACAATCACTATACTAAAGAAGGTCTTATACAATATTTATTAAGCTTTTAACAACATTTTAAAGCGTTGTACATTCATGTGTTGTTATAGATAATAATATATTCTTTCAACAACACTTTTTCTCTTAAAATATTGTCATAACATATGATTTTGACAACACTTCTTTCTAAAATCATTGTTATAGTCTATTCTTTGGCAGCACTTAATTCTTTGTTTTAAGTGATGCATAGTCTATCTTTTGCTAGTGCTTCTATCAAAATTTGAGTTCATATTTTGTTTTATTTTTAAATAAATCATAATAAAAAACAATTAGTTTTTATATGAAATAACCAAAAAAATTATAAAAATAGTGCAGTTCATTAAATTTAACATAAAAATGATTAAATGCAGTTTTAGTTATCCTATTTTGCTTAAAATTAATTTTGAATCTCTTACTTTTAAAATATGCCAATTCATAACTTAATGTTTTTTGTCTCCTCTAATCATTAGTTTTTATGGAGGGGGCCGAAAATAAAGGTTCGAAAAAAATAACTTGAAAACAACAAATAAACAATCCTTAAAAATACATTAATAGTTCAATCTAACCAAAACAATCCCAAGTAATTTTACAAAAATATTACTACCTCCAATCTTTTTTATAAGAGACATTTGAACTCTTATTTGATTAGCAAATGTTGATCTATTTGATCCATGACCAAATATGTCAATTTTTTTATCCAATTATAACTCAAATGGGTCTTATAAAAAGAATTAGAGGGAGTAAATTTATAAAGAAAATTATAAAAAAATAATAAAAAAAAATTTCAAAAACATTATCAAATAAATTATAAAAAAAACATTATAATTATAAAATAAACTAAATTTTTATCCTAAATTCCAACTTCCTGGGTTGTGAATTTTATCTACAGTTTTAAAAATCAAAATAAATGATCCTATGATTCCAAAAATTTAATGGAAATTAATGAAATTAGTTTGATATTTTGTTATGGGTTTGAATCCAAATTAAACCAAATCAATAAATCATATCACACTTAATTTGAGTATAGTTTAATGTAATTTAAAATAGTTTGTCTGATACTCAAATCAAATCATTATCTTTTGTCAACATTGTCAATAATGGTATCTTAAAAAATGTGTTGTGTTTAAATGCATTTTAATAATTATATATATTATTTGTATCCTTGGATTTAATAAACTTGTTTTAATAGTATTAAAATTTAAATTTAATTTATATGCATCGACAACGTCAACATGTTTTCCACTTTCAGTTAATCATAATTGTCAAATTATTAAAATTGTTTGTGTTTTATCCTAATTACTTTTAAAGTCATACTTATAGATAGTTGTGATGGATTCATAGTGTAAAACGTTTTATACTAACAATTTGTAACAAGTAAACTCTAAAATTTTTAGTGATTTGAAAAAAAAAATAGATTTTTAAAAACTCATTTTTAATTATTAAAATAGTCAACGGGTTTGACTATCAATATATTTTTTTTTGTACATTTACAACTTAAAATTCTTATATACAATAACATGTTTTATTTTATTTATTAAAATTTTAAAAACATAGACACCCTAATGTTTTAGTTCAAGATCCATCACTGTTAAAGATACTCTTATAAAAAAATTCTCAGATCAAGAGTTTGACCCCTAAAACGAACAGAGGAGGTGTTGCGTAAAACACTGATCTTCTTTTATAATTATTTTGATAAATTCAAACAAGTCATGAAAGAATGGGATGATCATCAAGTTACTTTTCCTCATGCCCAGAGAGCTGGCCCGTACAACGGAAACAATATGAGACCATAATTTTTATGAACATTAGTGGTGGCAAGTACAAAGGGTGTGTGTTGGGTGTTGGTAGGTTATCGTCAATATTTGTGAAAGATCCAACAATTTATAGTCAGACTGAGACGTCTCCTTCTTATGCTAGTACGGATCGATCTCCTCGTCCGTCGATAGATAATTTTGACCAATTAAAGGAACATTGGATAAGTGAGCAAGAAGAAAAGGCAGATTAGCTGATACAAGCAGCAATTGATAAACTAAATGAGGAAGGGAAACAAATATTTCAAGAGCAACATCAATAGTTTCAGCAGCAACAACAGTTTCAACAACAACAATTTTCATGTCCTCTTGTGTTTCACGAGCAGTTCCCGCCTCGACCTCAGTATTTGTAGTAACAACCACTATTCCAATAGCAACAAAATTACTCTCAATACTTAAAAGAGCAACAACCGCCTCAAAATTTCCAACAACAACACTAGGATCCTCCGAACTCCGCCTTCCAGCAACAACAATATTTTAATAATTATCAGTATGTTCCTTCTTCTTCGTTGTTATAGTTTATTCTTTGACAACACTAGTTGTTTGCTTTAAGTGATGTCATAGTCTATCTTTTGATAGTGCTTTTGTCAAATTTTGGGTTCATTTTTATTAATTTTAAAATAAATCAAAATAAAAAATAATTCTTTTTTTTTATCCAACAACGTATTTTTTTTCTTCTAAACAGTAGTGTAATTTAGTAAATTTAAAATAAAAATGATTAAATACAGTTTTAGTCCTCCTATTTTATTTAAAATTAAATTGAGTTTCCTATTTTCAAAATTAGATTTTTGGTCTCTCCAATTTACAACTTGTTTTATTTTTGTTTTGCCTTCTCCATTTTATGGAGGAGGCCGAAAAACAAACCTCAACATCCATAAAAATACCATAATAATATCTTCTTCAATAAGCTTAAAAAGAACTTACAAACAACAAATAAAGAGTCTTTAGAAATGCAATAATAGTTCAATCAATCAAAAACACTAAAAAAAAATTTGCTCACACGACAAACAAAACCATGAAGGTCAAGAATCAATGCTATATATCTTTTATTCTCATTATAACCAATTCTACTAATGGCCAATTTAAATGGAAAATATTCGTCATGCCCTATTCACAAAACTATTTGATAAATGACTAATAATATTATAAAATAATTTATCAATTTATTATAAAATAACTTATAAAATAATTTGATAATAATATAGATTATAAATTATTGTCAAATTGTAAAATTATTTATAAATTATAAATAATTGTAAAATAATTTTATAATATATAAATTTATTATAAAATAATATTAACAAATAGATTTTGGAGGTATGAAAGAAATTGTGGAAGAAAGAGGAAAAATAGAGTAGGATTAAAGGAGATTAAGTATTGAGATTATGATTGAGAGGAGAGAAAGGATGAGAGGTCTACATCAGCTTTTTGGCTAATGTGGGAAATATTTGTATAGGTGGCATTTGAGGATGAGGTGGCATTCGGAGGTGAGGTGACATTCGGGGGTCTGTTTTAAATATATATAATAGATTAATAATATAAATTATTACCATTGGTAAATGACTAATAATATTATAAAATAATTCATCAATTTATTATAAAATAATTTGATAATAATATAGATTATAAATTATTATCAAATTGTAAAATTATTTATAAATTATAAATAATTGTAAAATAATTTTATAATATATAAATTTATTATAAAATAATATTATCAAATAGATTTTGGAGGTATGAAAGAAATTGTGGAAGAAAGAGGAAAAATAGAGTAGGATTAAAGGAGATTAGGTATTGAGAGTATGTGAGAGGGGAGAAAGGATGAGAGGTCCACATCAACTTTTTGGCTGATGTGGAAAATATTTGTATAGGTGGCATTCGAGGGTAAGGTGGGTCTGTTTTAAATATATACTAGAATATGACCCGCGCATTGCGCGGGTTTAATTTTAAATTGTGTTAATTTATTTAATTTAATATAAAATTTCATGTCTTAATTGTCAAAGATGAATGTCCTTAACTCAAAAGAATTTTAAGAAATTTTTAATGTTATTAAATTTAATATTATATATTATGAAAAGATGTTTACAATTATATAATGTAGCATTAATTTAGAAAATGATGAGTAGATATTATGAAATAATAAAGTGATATTATGAAATATTAATGAGATTAATTTAGAAAATATTGAGTAATTACTAATTAGGAGAAATAAAAAGTAGGCAAAAAGATTAACAAATCATATCTCCATCCATGACATTTCAATATATGGTGTGGGAGTTATTTTTTTTAATATACTATAATAGTTATATAATAGATTGTAGCAATGTCATTTGTAGAACAGAAGTAATGTATTTGATAATTGAACTTGAATTACAAAAAGTACTACTTTATTGTTGAATTTAAAAATTATTAAAGTAAAATATTCGGAAATACATTCATCAATTTTTATTTTTTTCACTTCTTTTGGTTTTTTTTTGCTTGATCAATTTCATTACACTTCCAGATTGTTTTTCTTTTAGTTTCTTCTTTTTTGTTCCCCTTAAGGTATGTAGAAGGATGGTCTCTTCGTCAGATGATGTAATATTCTCGACCACAATCTTCTTTTTTTTTGTAACTGTTGTCTTGATTGTATCTTCATCTGAAGATGATATCTGAATATTTTTATTGTTTTGTTCTATCTTGATTTTTCCTTTGGATAACTGGTTGTCATTGTTGTCGTTATCATTATCCTCATCTCTATAGTGCACTTCTTCATGTATTTTACCTTTTTGTTTTTTATCCTCTTTGTCATTTGAGTCGGACTTTGACGGTTGCGGTGACTTGGGTTCCTAGTTATTGGAAGAGAATGCAATGGTATTAATTGTCCATAAAAATGTGTTTATTATTTCATTGTTGACAATAATTATGCATAAAAAAAATTTATTGTTTTAAATATGTTAAACGTTATACCTGTTTGATGTGGATACTATTTGTTGGATCGAGGAAAATGTTGGCCGGGACAAAAGTTCTTGTGATCGTATATGTTTGCAATCCTTCTTTCAAGTTCTTATCCGACAACCGTATTTCAAAAATGAGCTTGCGGTTACACAAATTTTGTAGAGTGGATGGTCTTTCTATATTGTCCAATTTCTCCAACAGTTGAGTTGCTGTAGTGTTGAGGAGTTTTTGAGCTTCTTTATCAAACATAGTAAATGTTGTTGTTGCTGTTTCATCTGACACTCTCAATTGAATCTTGAACCTATAAAAAATCATGTAATAATTGATTTAAACAAAATGATTGAAGAGAAAGTAAATTTTTTATGTGATACCTTGGTGCAGGGTACTTTGATGTCATTTCACACGGGGGACAATAGTATTGTTGGCCTTGTTGAGTTAATTTTGTGAGACAATTTTCACATCCAATGTAATTCCATCCAAATTTGTAATCAATGTCATTGATAGTTGCACAGATTGTGAATACCCTTTCCTATATTTTTGAAAAATTATATATAAATTGTAGATATTATATAAATTATATGAAAATCGAATATAAATGTAAATTGTTGATATTATATAAATTATATGAAAATGTAATAGAAATATAAATTTTTATGTGTAAAATCTCTCAATTTGGGCTAAAAAGTTTTATTAATTAAACTAATGTGATTGCATTTATATATGTGGTGTTAAGTAAGTAAGTGCACTTGAACATTGGATTCCCATTTCATGGCCATTATATATTTAAATGTTGTTCGATTCCTCGCCATTCTTTTCTCCGGTGTATTGCGGGAAACATCTTGAGGTGGTATTTCTCTAACTTCATCTTTTTGACTTTCACCGGAATCACTGCAAACAGAATATAATTTTTTTTAAATTGTTTTTGTAATTTTTTTATTGATGTTAATGTGGTGTTATAGAATTATATTGAAAATAGAGAATAAGTGAAAAGAAATAAGACAAAAAGATATAGATGGTAGACCTTTGTGAAAGCATATTGAATTCAGGTATGTCTAGGTTAATATAAACTCTTGTTGTTGAAGTTGAGTTGATTGAGTAGTCATCTGTATTTACAATAAAAAAAGTGAATATGCACTAACAATTACGGTATAAAAAATAGAAAATTTAATAGGGGATGCCTATGAATGGGATGCCTATGAATCCAAGGCAATGCTATGTATTATAGGAATTACAAATCTTAACCAAAATATAACTACATAATTTATTAGATTTGGCATATGTAGACCACAATAGATCACACATGGGCCCTTCATGAGGAACCTCTTGAACACGGTCAAAGTTTCTTATGTTATCAAGGGTCTCAATTGAAGGTGAGAGTCCACCATGCAAGCAAAATATTTCTGATTCAACCTGGAAGGGAGTATATTAAATTAGAAGCCAGTGATCAAGAGTTTGTAACAAAACTTAACAATATCTAATTTATTTATCATTTGAAACTGATGAAAGTTGTTCAATCAATCTTTATGATGTAAGATTGAATCAATCTAACATCATAAATTGAACTATAGTCATAACAGACACTCTTGTTTGGGAAACTGCTAAGACCTTAACAATAGAAATCACATGTAAGAGAAGTGTATACACAAGTACTTTGAACAGCTAAAACAAAAGCTAAATGTTGATAATTTCAATTATTGAAAACAGAGAATACAATTTATTCCAAAAATTTCCTCCATCTTCCAAATTAAATGAACAAACAGAAAACACTTTCAGTAAAAAAAAATATCGATACAAAGGGGTTGAAAAATACTAACCAATGCGGTCAATGGAAAAAAAATCAAAGAGGTCTGTAAAGATCTTCTAAACATTAGCGCTCCCATACCTGCAAATAAAAAAGTAAAAGCAACTACTATCATGGATGGTGAAAAAGAGAGCAAGAAATTAGATGGTTGATGTGCAAGAAGCCAAACCAATAAGCTAACATCTATATGATAACCTGAATCACAAACTCATAAAGCTGAGCCTAGCCAGGATGCAATCCTCAGCTCAAAAGCTAAATGTCTGTACATCAGTTATTCTTAACACCGTTCCTTTTGAAAAGGATAAATAATCATTTCAACTTAAAACTACATGAAGTGAGTAGTTTGTCTTTCCACAACATATGCTGAGGCCTTCCACAACTTTTCCTTGAACTTTCAACAGATAAGATCGCTCTAGGGTTTTAAATCCAAAGTAATCATAGTCAAAATCCCTAACATAAATTTTCTCACTGTCCAGTTGAGCCGCATTCTAAATCAAAAACAAAAAAAGTAAATTTCACAAAATCTCATCAAAAATTCAAAACCTATACAAATCAATTCAATTTTCAAAAGTATTAAAAATGTTTGGTAGCTTCATGATATCTTCATACACGTCATCAGCAATCAAAGGTGCCTTCTTCCCAGATCTATGGTTGAAATGATTGTACATAATCTTAACACTGAAATTAAACCATAACACTGAAATTAAGTAAACGTCACAAAACAATTAGAACAAAATTATCAAAACTCAAAGACCGTTCACTCTAAACGACACTCACGTTTCTGAAAACGACTTCTTGGTGTTCTTGTGCAGATTTGAAACAGCAATTCTAGCAGCCAACTACATCAAACATACAAAATAAATAAAAATAAAATTATAATAATCGAAATAAGCTAAGGCGGGAAAACTAACGGAAGCATAATCAGGGTGATTAGCTGTCATGCCGGCGGCAGTTTCAGCAGCTAATTCATCAAGTTGACTGGTGGTGACGTCTTTGTAAACGCCGGTGCAAACTTTCTGAGTGACTAAAACGGGGTCACAGTGTTCAGTGCTTAAACCGTAACTGAGTTTCTTCAAACGCGTCGTTATCTTGTCGAAATGAAACTTGAGATTAGGGTTGGCCCGGTCTCATGAACTGAACTTCGTTGCCTTCCAGAGCGGGGAGCGAATGGGCGCTTGGGTCATTTTGGG
>JBBPBS010001012.1:5234575-5253940 GCA_037974835.1 Cicer judaicum
GGGAAGAGAGACGATTTTGCATGCTGTGGAATGAGGGGATTAAAGATTTTAGGGATTAAGAGGAGGATTGATATTCAAGAAAAATATATATAAAAAAACATTGCTTACATAGAGTGCCCCTCCAACAACAGACAGATACTAGGGAGGCCTCTCTGCTCTAACACGCATTGCAATTCTACTGTCCAGCCAACCAGTGTGAATTTTGTTTTCTCTGTAGTCTGCAGCCTGACAGAAGAAATATTGAAATAATGTCACCTCTGCACTATACACACTTCTCATAAAACTAATTTGTCATCATGGTAAGTGATTTACATTCAGAAGATCAATTGTGTAATCAGAAAAATTTCACCTCCACCATAGATAGTTGCAAACTTGCAGTACCTACTACCCTTCAGGAAATTATAGGAGATAGAAGAGAAAGTACAACTATATCTTAGCAAAATAGACCTGGATAATGCCACCAATAGTTACATCTATTTTACCTAAGGATATATTG
Source organism: Cicer judaicum (assembly GCA_037974835.1). NCBI lineage: Eukaryota > Viridiplantae > Streptophyta > Magnoliopsida > Fabales > Fabaceae > Cicer > Cicer judaicum. The sequence continues at coordinate 5,235,072 of JBBPBS010001012.1, forward strand.
GGATAATGGAGAAATGGAAAAGCTAAGAGTTAGAGTGTGTTTGTTTCTTGATATGCTAAGATATTCTGACAAATGTGAATTTGAAAATATATCTTACATTCCAGGAATGCATTTGACCCATGTTTCCCCACTTATCATCACTCTATGTTAAAGGGTGGAAATCTTACATTCTCATGAATAAAAGTTATTTAAAAACTCAAACATCTTTGTCTTCCTATTTCCAGCTCATTGTACCACATGTTCTCTAGCTTTTAACCAATTAAATTTTAAAAACATTTCTAAGAATATTAAATACTTTCCAAATATATTTGTGACTTGTACTCAGGATTGGATATATACTAAAGAACACCGTTCCTAAGAATAAGATCCTATACCTTTGAACAAATGGCCTATTAAATACTTTCCAAATATATTAGGGATTAAGAGGAGGATTGATATTCAAGAAAAATATATATAAAAAAACATTGCTTACATAGAGTGCCCCTCCAACAACAGACAGATACTAGGGAGGCCTCTCTGCTCTAACACGCATTGCAATTCTACTGTCCAGCCAACCAGTGTGAATTTTGTTTTCTCTGTAGTCTGCAGCCTGACAGAAGAAATATTGAAATAATGTCACCTCTGCACTATACACACTTCTCATAAAACTAATTTGTCATCATGGTAAGTGATTTACATTCAGAAGATCAATTGTGTAATCAGAAAAATTTCACCTCCACCACAGATAGTTGCAAACTTGCAGTACCTACTACCCTTCAGGAAATTATAGGAGATAGAAGAGAAAGTACAACTATATCTTAGCAAAATAGACCTGGATAATGCCACCAATAGTTACATCTATTTTACCTAAGGATATATTGGGATAATGGAGAAATGGAAAAGCTAAGAGTTAGAGTGTGTTTGTTTCTTGATATGCTAAGATATTCTGACAAATGTGAATTTGAAAATATATCTTACATTCCAGGAATGCATTTGACCCATGTTTCCCCACTTATCATCACTCTATGTTAAAGGGTGGAAATCTTACATTCTCATGAATAAAAGTTATTTAAAAACTCAAACATCTTTGTCTTCCTATTTCCAGCTCATTGTACCACATGTTCTCTAGCTTTTAACCAATTAAATTTTAAAAACATTTCTAAGAATATTAAATACTTTCCAAATATATTTGTGACTTGTACTCAGGATTGGATATATACTAAAGAACACCGTTCCTAAGAATAAGATCCTATACCTTTGAACAAATGGCCTATTAAATACTTTCCAAATATATTTGTGACTTGTACTCAGCATTGGATATATACTAAAGAACACCGTTCCTAAGAATAAGATCCTATACCTTCGAACAAATGGCCTATTATTTTTATTAATTTTTTTTGAATTGATTAATTTTTCCACTAATAACATCAATGCCAAAGTTCCTCCTTCTAATAGACAGATTTTTTATAGGCAGATGTTAGTTGCAGTATGTTCTATTAGTAGAATGAATTTGAACCCTATACATCATTCTCAAATTCCTTTGAGGGTTCAAACTCAAACCACTTAAGCTATGCTTTGAGGAGTAATAAGAAGATTTTATTAAAAGGAGAAGGAGAAAATGAGGGATTTCTATATGATCCTTCAAAACACTAAATTTTATGTCCTGAGGTAAAACAGGAGGCCATTAGCAAGTAATTGAAGATAATTATATACTCATTCGATAAATATAGTCCTTATAGAAGACTTACCTTAACAGAGAAATATGCCCACACATTTGGGAGGAGAGCCATATATGGGTTAGTCCGGGAGCATGCAAAGAATTAAACAGTCCAAATCAAGCTGAAACCAATTTGCATCTCAAATTCCCAAACGGTAAGATAATGACCGACCAAATTTTTGTCCATACGAAGCAACCAAATTCAAGAAACAATTAAAAGAAAAAAACTCACTATTCTACGAACAGTTATCCCAAAGCTGAACTCCGGATCCAAGCCGTAGTCCGAGAATTCCGAAGCGTCGCGTTTCTTGGAAACTCCTGACGAAGTACCGTTAGCGGAAACTATATGTCGTTGTTCGGATTTGGTAGGGTTTAGGGTTTCAATACGAAAGTCATTGGAAAAGCCTTTGAATGGTTTCTTAACAGGGATGAAATCGATGCTCTGGAATGGTAGGGGATTAAATATTTTAGGGATCCACGTCAGCTTTTTGGCTGATGTGGAAAATATGTGTATAGGTGTCATTCGGAGGATGAGGTGTCATTCGTAGGATGAGGTGGCATTCGGAGGATGAGGTGGCATTCGAAATAATGAGGTGGCATCGGGGTTCTGTTTTAAATATATATAATTGATTCTTCTACGGAATAAAATTACTAAACATAAATGCACACAAATCACTACCTCCAATACTCAATCATCAATCACCATGAACCATATATCAAATGTCATTGCATAAAACTAGTAAGAGCACAAGTCTGCTAGGGCTATTGTTTCAATTAAATAGTATGTTGATTTCACCTTTTTATGCTACTCATAGAATTTAACTTCATAGGCTTGGTAACCTAGAGAGTAACATGTTATATGTTAAAAGGATCGTGATCAGTTTTCTTTATTTCTTGTATTTATCATTATATAATTCTAACAATATTATAAATAAGTATTATCAAAAGAACTTCAAAACCTAACCTATTGTCTGCTAATATAAATCAATAACATAATACTAGAGTAACTTGTTGGACTCAAAGTCTCTTATACAAGAAAACCATTTCTTAATACTTGTAATTACATGAGACCACAACAAGAAAAGTTGTTACGTTCAATCATTTAGCTAATAAGTAGGGATGTGAATAGGTTAGACCGTCCGAAGGGGCCTATGGCCTGGCCTACTTATGGCTTGGCCTGATCTATTTAATAAAAAGGCTAGACTCAGACTATTTTTAAAGCCTATTTATTTAAATAGGTCAGGCTCAGACTTATAAAAAAGCCTGTTAGGCCCAACAGGCCGGCCTATATATATTTATTATTTATTAATATTATTTTTTATTATTATATTAATAATATTATTTTCTATTTTAAATTCTATCAATTAGGCAATCACTTACTAATCATTCCATATTCAGTAGTCGTTTCATATTCGATAGCAGTTCTATATTTAGTAGTCGTTTTATATTCGGTAACTGTTCAATTAGTCAATCACATAGTAGTTGTTCCTTATTTGTTTAAGAAGTAATAATGGATTCGTTTAAAAAGACTTTTGAAAAGGCTTCTAGGCCAGGCCAAACTATTAAAAATGTCAGGCTTAGGCCGAACAAAAAGCCTATGATAGGCCATAAGCCAGACTTAGGTCGAAAAAATAAATCGTAGGCCAGACTTAGGCCTTTCAAAGCTTGACCTGGCCTGGCCTAGTCCCACCCCTACTAATAAGCACAAAACTTTCACCGTTGTCTTTCCTACGTGCTTGTGTCCATTATTGGTGAGCTTTTTTTTTTTTTTTGGTGAAGAAGAATTAAAATCAAATTGAATAAGAACACTAAATTGAATTTAAGGAAAACCTGAAATAATAACACTTAATCAAGTTGCACATATAATCAATCTATAATGTTACCTCCTAATGTTGCATGTTGCTGCAATGCACTTGGTTTCTTACCTGCAACATCATAGTAAAGTCAAGCATGTAAGTAGGTAATATGTAAATTTCAAAAAAGAAAGACCAACATTACAAGCATTAGAACCATTGGCGACATCTCTAATCTTATAGAAATCAGTTAGAAGCTTAGCTATTGAGACAAGTTGGTCAAAGACATTCGTAATCTCCCACATATTTTTGAAGGGCAGGTAATCTTTCACATGAAGTCAGTTTATAATAGCACAATCAACTAGCTCTAAATTCCTTCTACAAAACATGCTTATAGTCATCAAATAGTTGCTTCTAATTAATTGGCTCCAAAATAGATTCTACTACTCATAATATGCTTATTGTCTTAAGATAGTTGGTCAAAATTACATTATATAATTATTCCTTCTTTCTTATTTTCTCTAAATTATGTTCTCTTTTTCTATTTTGAAACATCTAAGAATAAATAAATAATATGCTAATATTAAAGGAGTTATTTATTTCTTATATAAAAGATGCCAAACAGCAAAGGAAGTTGACCTGATGAAGACCAAGCCATCCACTGGTTGTATAAAAGTGACTATGCAAATATCAGGAGTCATTGAAGGTTGTATCTCCTCCACATAGCTTATTCCACATTCCTGATTAATGCGATGATTTTGGTGTATTTATAAAAATCAACCTGAAAGAAACTATAAGCATAGAAAATTGAGAAAATCAAGATATCATAAATACATGCGGTTGGCTCTCAAGCTTTGGTGCCAAACATGTACCCTAGAACAAAAAATTGAGTGTGATAATTAACATCGAAATATTAATAGAAAACAAAATCTTGAAAACAATATCTAACTCATTCCTTTCTATTATTAAATATTCATTCACTACAAAAAAAACCCGGCGAAATTTATTCTTCACTTAAATTTGTAAAATCGAAGAGTTAAGTGAATAAAAAAAAACTAAAAGAGGTTCATGGCCAATAAACACCCAATTTCATAACCACACAAAAACATAGTTCATGTATCTCAACACATACATACTCATTCAAAACAAGCACCATATATCTTTTTACAACATATTAAAAATTTGACATTCCATCAAACATTATATAGGAATTCTACAAAAGTAATCCATACTTGATCATATAAATTATCTCAGACACTAAAATACTATAGAACTAAATAGGTTTTACTTGAGTACAAAATCAAATTAAACTACAGAAAAGTTTGTGATCAAGATGGACATGTGAACAAGTCTATTGTAGGCTAACTATGTTACCTTTGAGCACTTAATCACATGATAGAAAACTAATTGTGTCCCAAAAATTGAGTTGTTATTCTTGCAAGTTCACAATGGACACAAGAAAAACGGAAGCCATACATACTATTTAAAGATAAATTTAAAATGAAGGAGGCACAAACATGTTCAAGTTACAAGGGAGATAGAGATTCGAGAACCATAACAATTATAAAAAGACAATATCAAAACAAGACAAATAAAGAAACTATCATATGCTTTTTAGAAAAAAATAAAAAAGGAACATCCTTCCACAAAATTCAATGGTAGAGTAACACAATAATAATAATAATAATAATAATAATAATTATATTATTATTATTATTATTATTATTATTATTATAAAATCAATCCTGCACTTCAGCTGCATATAGATAAATAGACAATATGAAACTTAGATATTTTCTGAATAATCTCTTGTATTTTTTTAAGATATAATAATCTCAGCTAAGTTGTCATGTTCCCTTAATTAATTGTTGCATTTGAATGGATTGTGCAAACACTCATAAATAAATAATCTGAGGCAATTAATTTGCAAGAAAACTTCAAGATATAGATATACTATATTCTAATAAGTAAGCCTCGTAAACAATCTATTGCTTTATTTCCAAATAAAAAAATATCATTAATCAAAAACCAATTATAAAAATCAAGAACAGGGGAATACCTCATGAGAGATAGAAAGATGAATTTGAAACAAGATTAGTTATTACCGGTCAGATGAAGTTCCTTCAAATTCCCGCGCGATAAGGTTGTTTCTGTAGTTAATCCAAAACAGCTGTATTAATTCACAATAATAAAAAATTCAAAATATTAATTATGTTGAAAGAAAAACGCAACTGTATATTTGGGTTTTTGGGCATAAGAAATTAATAAATCGATTAATAATAAATGCAAAAGATTTACCCAAAAATAATTTAAAAAAAAAAGATTATATAGAAAAAAACATGAAACAAAACAAGCACATACACAAAAGTAACCCCTAAACTATAAACATGCTCTCTACATTTTTTATATTCGATTGACCATATTTGTTTGCAAAATAGGTATTAAATATGTTTTATTTGAATAGAATAAGATATTGTGATGCATGGCCATGTTCTACTTGGTAGATAATGTAGATGGTATTGTAGTTGGCATTTTTACTACAACATTCGTGCTAATTTTCTCCGTCTCCTCCTCCTCGTAATTAATTGATTCTTATACTGAATTTTGAATGCATTTTATTTATTTGAATAGATGAATTTAATAATATAAAATTTGAAATTAAATTAGTATAATATTGTCTCTGAACACGTACCGTACATCTTCAATATTTTGTTCATAACTTTTTCATAGATAGTGTTTGGAGTTGATTTATGTCCCATTAGAAACTATACTTAATTACATTTGAAATAGGCACCGATTTTACTATTTTTCATTGAAAATTGATAGAGAAAATTGAGTTATCAGTTAAAAAAAAGAATGTAATTCCATCTTTGTATCTATATACCTTATTTTATTATACTGTACTAATTGAATGTCTAATATACATAATAAAAGTTATATTTATAAACTAGATATTCTAAGCTTTTCAAAATGTTATCTTTTATTCAAATCAGAAATCATTTTATATTTTAATTAAATTGTTAGGACGTATTTGATTTAAAATGGCTATAACATAAGTAATAAGAATCGATTTTAAGTAAAATTAATTGGACTTTAATGCTTATTTCTATTACTTTGTTATTGTAAATTTTTTTAAATTTATATTATTCTATAAATTTTTGTGATTTTATGAAGTAGATTGTTTTGATTTATAAGTTTCTCTTCAATAGTCATGTTAAAATATCTAGACCTAATTGCACTTTTCATCCCTCTATTTTAAAACTCGACAATTTTGGTCCTTCTTTCATATTTTTGAACTAAAAAAGATGATTTGATATATTTTTAAATACGTGATATACAATTATATAATATAGAACCATATAGATGCATTAATTATTTGTATATCATTAATTAAATTAAAAATATGAAAAAAATTAGAAGTTGAAATATAAGTTTTTACGTTGTTTTATTCCAGTTTCGTAAATATTAATCATTCTACATCATCCTATTGTATGTCATGTTATTTAAAAATATCATGTCATCATTTTTTAGTTAAAAACACATAGAAAGAGACCAAAACTGTCGAAAGAGTATAGTCTTTATCACTTACTTATTATGTAGAATTTACGTCATTAGATTACTCATATCTAGCGGCCTAAATTGCTTGAAAGAATTGAGGCTAGAGGTAGAAGAGATATTTGAGTATAGCTTACGAAGAAATAATATTTTATTAAATTGAGGTATAGTTGTCGAGAGAATTTTTCATGCTTAACACATGACATGGCTAAGAAACATCTATAATTGTTTTTTTATTTATTAAATCTATGTTATTGAGTTTTATGTTTATTATGTTGAGGGTGATGTTTTCCCGATAACAAGTAAACGTGGAAAATATGTCTAATGTAATCAAATGTCCTTTAGGAAACATTGATGTTGTTTAGGACCAAAGGTGCACTTGCTAAACAATAATTCAAACTTGAATTGAATGACTAAATAACACTGTAGTGTAGGAGAAGACAATGAAAAGAAAAGTAATTCTTCTAAGGTTGAAATATTTGAAGAACCAAAATTGAAGCTAAAATTATTGATAGGGAGCATGGTGGAAGCGTTGCAATGAGGAGTCGTATGCTTTGTTGAAATTTAATGTCGTAACAATCAATGAATTTCATTATAAAATGGAACTAAAACCTAAAAGCAATAATCACTAATAAATTAACAATATATAGGTTTCGAGAACGAAAATTTACCAAATGAAAATGAACCACAATACTCACAACAACAGGCAAATGAGATCCAAATCAATTCAAAAATTATATCTAGCTTGGTCAACAATGATCTTATTTAAAAATTATTCTTAACAAAATGTTCTTTTGATAATATGTTCATTATCCAATTCTTTATTTCTAAATCTACTCTAAGTCGTTCTTCTAGATTGATTCTATTCGTATTTTGTTCATATATGAGTTTTTAAATTTTTTTTAGATTGATTAAATTCATATTTTGTTCAGATTGATGTTGTTCGTATTTTGTTAAGATTGCTTTCATATATTCTTCAAATGAAACTTCTTTCCTATTGCTTGTTTTGATCTGGGCGGGAACATAGTGTAGGACTGGTTTTTGAACTTTCATAGATAAGAATATGAATAAGTCCAATTCAATATTTTCTCATATATTTGCAAAAAAGAAAAGAATCTTCTTGTAAGTGTTTCTTCTTGTAAATAATTCTTGATCATATCTTCTTTTAAATAATTCATATTTTCTTGTGATAAATTTTGATCAAATTGTCTTGTAAATAATTTACATCTTATTGTAGATAAATCATGATCAAATCTTCTTGTAAATAATTCATATCTTCTATTGTTAAATCTTGGTTAACTCTTTCTATAAATAATTTGTATATTATTACTGATAAGATTTTGATAACGTCTTCTTAAAATTTTGACCATATATATTATTTTCAACTTAGTCAAAATTTTCTTTAACTATAAATCTAAATTAAATCTTATTTTATATTTTTTTTCAAAAATACAATACTCTGTAAAGTCAAATATATTCTCATAAATACTTTTGTTAACATTAAAACTCTAAGTATAAAATCAACTTAGTTCCGACACACAAATGTTATAGGGATAAAAAATATTGAGATGTTATAATGTATTCCTTCTATCTAGGTTGCGATGGAGGCTCTTCGTTGATACATCAAGCATTTGATATCAGTTGACTTTAGAATACCATAACTTGAGTTATACACATTAGTTTTAAGTGAAACAAACCGTGTTTAAAAGCTTAAATGTAACACTCTTCTCCTGAAAGCTTGATGTTAATACATGATATCTGTGTGTACAGGAGCGAAGGTAAGTACAAGCTTAATTATATACAATCTTACCAAAAGAGTATAGTCTTTATGACTTACTTATTATGTAGAATTTAAGTCATTAGATAACTTATATCTAGCAGCCTAAATTGCTTGAAAGAATTGAGGCTAGAGGTAGAAGAGGTATTTGAGTATAATTTACGAAGAAATAATATTTTATTAAATTGAGATATAGTTGTCGAGAGAATTTCCCATGTTTAACACACGTCATAACTAAGAAACATCTATAATTGTTTTACTTATTTATTAAATCTATGTTATTAAGTTTTATATTTATTATGTTGAGGGTGATGTTTTCTAGATAACATGTAAACGAAGAAAATAGGTCTATTGTAATCAAATATCCTTTGGAAAATATTGATGTTGTTTAGGACCAAAGGTGCACTTGCTAAACAATAATTCAAATTTGAATTGCATGACTAAATGAAACTATAGTGTAGGAGAAGACAATGAAAAGAAAAGTAATTCTTGCAAGGTTGAAATATTTGAAGAACTAAAATTATTGATAGGGAGCATGGTGGAAGCGTTGCAAGGAGGAATCGTATGCTTTGTTGAAATCTAATGTCGTAACAATCAATGAATTTCATTGTAAAATGGAACTAAAACCTAAAAGCAATCATCACTAACAAATTAACAATATATAGGCAATGGCGGAGCTTGACCGATAAACTTGGGGTGACTGACATAAAAATATCGGAACTTTATATGCAACTTAAAATACTTATCTAAATCAATTAATTTTTTTACTCTTCTTCATTTTCACAAACTTATCTAAATTAATCAACTTAAGAAACATAAAACATCTTAAATACAAAAAAAAACATAAACACTTTAAAAAAAAAACTCAAACAAAAATGCAACAAAATTCAAACACCTTCTATCCAACAGAAAAACTCAAACACTTTATATCCAACCAAAAAAAATCAAAACACTTCATATGACATATAATCAAACACCTTATGTGTAACAAAAAAACTCAAACACTTTATATAAACATAAAAGCAAACACCTTATGTGCAACACAAAAACTCTAAACAATAATCACCACTAACCTCTAATTGAAACTCCAAATCAAAATTCCAAACTCCAAATCAAAGCTCCAAACTCCACACTAACAAAATAAGGTTTAAATTTAATGCTAACTGAACAACATAAACAAAAAGCTGCACTAACAAAATCAAAACTAACAAAATAGAAATTTGAATTCCAAATCAAAACTAACTAACAAAAATCAACACTAACAAAAATAAAAACTAACAAAATAGAGAGACGAACAGGGAGGCGAGAGCGACGAACGACCACCGCCACAGAGGCAGTCAGGTAGAGGCGGCTGCAAGCTCGTAGTGCGCAGAAGAGCATGTTGAGACAAAATCTCTCTTAATTGGTTTTAATGATAACAAAATTAATTAAAAGATTATGATTATGTTTAATGACTAATCTGTGCGTTTGAGTGCATTCATATAAGAAAACAGGTTTTCATTCATCAAGGAAAAAGAAGAAAATTTTGAGTTAAAAATGTCAAGTATGGAAAGGCCGAGGATGGCCTCACAAGCTGAGGAAATTGCAGCCTTGTATTCTCACGGTTTTGAGTCCACTAAACAAGGGCCCAATAGTATTATAAAATGAATTATTTGAATTCATTCAACAAGGGCTGAATGGTATTAAAGAATGAATTGTTTGATTCATTCAATAAAGGCAAAATACTATCAAAATATTCAAAGAAAGTCTTGTGAAGAAAAGTGACAAGAGTGCAAAAGAAAGGTACAAGGAATGATGATAGTAGCATGTGCCTAAAGTGAACATTTTGAAATGCATCCCAACACTTTGTGAAAGCAACTCATCATATCTTAGGCTTCTTAGGCAAAAGGCTAAATGCACCTTTATGTGATACAAAAGGATTTAAATTCAAATATACAAAAAGGTAACAAGAAACATGCCTTAAATAAATGGATCACATGTCTTAAGGCAAGGCAAGAAGCATTCACGTGAAGCCTTCCCATAGTCTTGAAGGAAGGAAGAGAATAGGACATCACATGTTGGTTGAAGGCATTAAATGGAGGAAAGAGAAAAAGCTCACATGTGAAGCTTTAAAGGCATTGAAGAAATAGAATGAAAATGACTACACACAATATTCAAACCTTAAAGAAAGGGAAGAGAATAGGACATCACGTGTCCCCAAGTGCCAAGAAAATTGCTACCTCATACTAGAACATGAAGGCATATTTCAAATGAGCTGAATGGCATTTTCGTATATATGAAGAAAAACCTTGGCATTTCTCAAATGGATTTTCCAACGGTCATAAAAGGCTTGGCTTATGAAATGAACATCACAAGAGCTCTATAAATTACAGCAAGCTGTTCTTCATCAATACACAACACACTTGCATAAAAAGATCAAGCATCTTAAAGCTAATCAAGAGCAAAACACCCTCACTTCTTACTTTCCTTGATCCTACACTATATCTTTGTAAATCTTGTGAGAAAGTATTAAGTATCAATCACTCTCAAATCACTTTGTAATTTCCTAGTGAGTCACACTTGGAAATATTCGGAAATTGATTGTAAGCTTGGTGAAGCTAAAGAATACACGATTTGTAATCATCATCGGGTTGATGATCGATCTGTTTAAAAGTTAGTGAAATCTCACAAGGGTGTGAGGACTGGACGTAGCCATCTTTGGGTGAACCAGTATAAAATTGTGTGTGTGTCTCTCTTACTCTACTCCTATTTTTTTGCTCAACTTAGATCTAAAGATTTGAAAAGTTGCATCCTCGAGCTACCCATCCTCAGCGAGAGGATCGTTTTTTTAAAACACTTAGAAATTATTTTTAAACAGCAAAATCCCTATTCAACCCCCCTTCTAGTGATATTTAGCTACATCAAAGCATTCGTGATTCGTAATCTGGCAGAGGCAGTCGTGAGTTTGTCGTCGTGAATCTGATTGTGGAGGAGGGAGAGAAGAAGGTTGTAAAGAGAGAGAGAAGAAACGATGTTGGAAAAAGAGAAGAAGAAAGAGAAAGTTGAATTAGGTTTAGGTATTGTTGTAATTTTTTAGTTTTAATCAGGACATTATAGTCATTTCACCTATTTTGTTTTTTTGGGGGGGCCGTGGCCCCCCTTAGTCCATACTAAGCTCCGCCACTATATTTAGGTCTCGAGAACGAAAATTTACCAAATGAAAATGAACCACAACACTCACAACAACAGTCAAATGAGATCCAAAGTCAATTCAAAAATTATATCTAATTTGGTCAACAATGATCTTATTTAAAAATTATTATTGATAAGATTTTGATAACGTCTTCTTAAAATTTTGACCATATATATTGTTTTCAACTTAGTTAAAGATTTTCTTCATTTATAAATCTGAATTAAATCTTATTTTAAATTTTCTTCAAAAACACAATACTCTCTAAAGTCAAATATATTGCTAAAATCAACTTAATTCCAATACACAAATGTTACAGGGATAAAGAATATTGAGATGTAGGCCTTCTATCTAAGTTGAGATGATACATCAAGCATTTGGTATTAGTTATTACATTACAGATACAACAAGTTGTAACCGGATGCCATGTTAATACAAATTAACTTCTATCTCCTTGGTGGAGAGAATTAATGTCTCTTGGCCTGGCAGGGAACATTTTTCCAGATTTATTTGCAAATATTGTAAGTTGTAGGATGTGGTGATAGATTAGATTTTGGAAAGGCATTTATTTGACTGGGATTGGATCCCCTCTGTTCTATAATTTTTGTTTATTCTCCTCGACCTCTAATAGGAGAGATATTATCATATGAATCAGGTCGCTGGATTAACAGTTATTGCGCAGATTGTCATTTATGTTGGAAGAGAGACATTGTTACTCAGATTAAATGGTTTGTTGGTCGATGTATTCGCTAACCTTGGGGTACCTTATAAATGGATTTGGAAACATAATGTTGCAGGTGCTTACACTGTTAAATCTAGTTATTATGCACTGCAAGCAGTCCTAGAAAATTTCGACATCAATGGTGATTTTGTGAAAGTTGTCTGATGGTTTGGAGCTCTGTTGTTCCGTCGAAAGTAAGAGCTTTTGCTTGAAGATTGTTGCATGACCGAAGAGGTCTTTTAAATGATGTGGGTGAGAAGAGTTGTTTTATATGCTTCAAATGTGATGAGACTAGTCAACACCAATTCTTTAAGTGCCAATTTTCAGTAAAAATTTGTACTATACGGTCCCTATAATGACGATGGTTGCAATCATTTGATGCAGTTTGGTGTGTTGTTTAGAAAGAATAAACTAAAGAAAGTCATACATTTAATTTAGTTAACTACGATAAGGTGTTTGTGGTTGCTACGGAACAACATTTCATTTAAAGGAGCTACATCAGATTATACGGGGCTTCTGAATCATATTAAGGTTGTTGCTTGGAACTAGTTATTAACACATTTGGCAGAAAAACTGAGTTTCTCCGTTCAGAAAAACTGTCAGAATGCTTGAAGAAAATAGCTTTCTTCCATGCTTCCAAGGGAGCTTGAACTGGAGATTTTACGGGACAAATTCCCTACATCATAAATTATATTATCGAAAATATCACAAACAAGATAACTGAACCAAGTGATGTAAAAAGAAGCAACGCATCACACCATTCTCAAAAGCAGAATTATGCATTGTTGTGGGAGTTTCATCTGATGATGGCACATATGAACACTCAAAAGCAGAATTATGCTTTGTTGTTGGAGTTTGATCTGATGATGGCACAAAATGAACACAGACGACCATCTCCAGATCTGATCGAGCAACTTTTTCTTTTTCTATTTCCTGGAAAAATAACAAAGTGCTTGATTTAGGAACTTGAAAAACAATATTCCCCATAGTTCTAATAAGATGGATGGTATTTAACATTGGCAGAAAAACTGAGTTTCTCCGTTCAGAAAAACTGTCAGAATGCTTGAAGAAAATAGCTTTCTTCCATGCTTCCAAGGGAGCTTGAACTGGAGATTTTACGGGACAAATTCCCTACATCATAAATTATATTATCGAAAATATCACAAACAAGATAACTGAACCAAGTGATGTAAAAAGAAGCAACGCATCACACCATTCTCAAAAGCAGAATTATGCATTGTTGTGGGAGTTTCATCTGATGATGGCACATATGAACACTCAAAAGCAGAATTATGCTTTGTTGTTGGAGTTTGATCTGATGATGGCACAAAATGAACACAAACGACCATCTCCAGATCTGATCGAGCAACTTTTTCTTTTTCTATTTCCTGGAAAAATAACAAAGTGCTTGATTTAGGAACTTGAAAAACAATATTCCCCATAGTTCTAATAAGATGGATGGTATTTAACATTGTTACCAGAAATACCATATCGCATCAATTTTTTGTTTTCATTTTCAATCATTGTTTCAAATTTCAATTCCATAGATTTCTCAAATATTCTACATCAAGTCACTAACATATGTTCTATCCCAAGCACTCACATCATGTCTTGAAAGGTACTTGAAAAAGCAAGTTGACTTCTTTTGTTAAATTTTTCGGAAAAAATAATACCGCATGAAACCAAATATGTTTCTTTAGCTGGTTCATTCAATGACCGAAGTAATGTAATAATCGAAAGATAAGAGCAATTTAATGCAAGAAGAAACTGCTGAAGAAGCTCCCTGTGCATCAATGCCTCATGCAACTCTTGCTTGTGTTTCTGTCTTAAATCTCTAATATCTTCTTCAAGTTGTCTTGCACGACCTTCTTGAGTGTCAACTTCCTCCTTTGCAGCAAGATAAAGATAACTTCTGCCTTTACAATTACAGTAATTAAGTACCTGCTAGGGCAAAAATACTACTAGTGGAAAAGCAAACTCCATTGATTCCTCCAAATTGCTGGCATACCATAAGTCTACTCCAATCTGGTCATGTATCAAAATTAGTTAACTGAAAGGAAATAACTTCAGATCTGCATCATACAACAATAACACGAGAAGTCAGAAAAGAACATGAGAGGTATTCCTACCTACTGTGAGTGAGCGCAAATATCTTCTTTGAAACAAATCCAGCACCTTCAGTTTTGGCAGCCGATCTACTAGTTACATAATCATGTGTGACAGTCACATATACTCCACCTTAATTGCATTTTATTTGGAGGCAAAGTCACAGATTCATATTCAACACTGACATATAGATTGGGAAGGATCTCCACTGTTTTTGTGTAACATTTTATACTTTACTAGTTTTGATTGGTTAAACATCTCTTGTGGGTACATTACAATGCTTATTTTCAGACCACATAAGAATGCTGAACTACATTATGCAGCAACCAAACTTATAAACCAACCAAAAATGCTGCCTATACATAAGCTAAGCTATTGAAGCAATAAAAAAACTGCTAAGCTAGGCTGAATGTAATCTAAGCTATTTGAAGGTTCGGTGGCAACTGTTTAGATTACAATAAATATTAAAATAAAATTGAATATAAATATCAACCAAATAAACTAAGTTTAATTAAAATCAAGAGTAGTAAGTCACAATTATGTACAATTGAAGTTCAACCCTGACACTTGTATTATTAATGCTCCTCGAATTTGTCCAATTTTTCAAAGCAACACTTTATGAAAATAGAAAATCATAATGAAATTGATCAAGAAAATGTTGGTATCAAACGTTCTAGGCAAAATAGTTGAGGAAACTCAGAATTTAAAAGAAATTGATCAAGAAAATGTTGTTTTTTCGTTTTCGTCACCACCATCAACAGAGTCATAATAACACCGCTGACTTGCCGTACAACTAACTTTTCACTAGCATACCTTTTACATCATATCTTTTAAATTTTGACACTCCATCAAACATTATATAGGAATTCTGCAGAAATAATCAAGGCTGGATGAATTAGAGGTACTTAACTATCAGGGAATAGTAAAAGGTTATGAAATGAGACTACAACTAGTTACTCATTGAACGGAACAAAATTTGAGATGTCTCTTCTGCTTTTGAAACCCAAATCATGCCATTTTATAACCCAAATTTTTATAGTTCTGTTAATTGCTGTCACAAAATTAATTTTTCCTAGAGGATTTTGTAAGTGGTTGTAATGTTACTCTACAATACAACCCTTTCATCCCAAATACAACAATAACAACCAATAGTCCTCTTAGTAGCTATTATGATGTCATAGTTTTTTATGCGGGAAGAATAAAACTCAAAACAAGAATCATAGATACATGATAACGAAATGTGCGAGGAATTTTTTATCATATTTCATCCAGGAAAATCTCATTTACTTGAGAGAATAAGATGGAAATGATGGTTGTTAACCCGTCAAGAAGTTTCTGTTTTGTTTGATCATTTTTCTCCAGAGTTTATTAAGTGACCTTTTTACTTCAAATGTTTTTAATTAGACAAAGTTTTCGTATACTTTTATTATGTTTTACTATTTAAATTACTTTCAGAGAAATAGAGAGAACTCTCCTCCAAGGATTTTCCCCTTCTAAAATAAAGTCACTACTCTATTCACCAAACCTTATAAATATTCAATGATTCTCTTCTCTCTAACTCCATAACTATCTCTATTTACACAAGATAATCCTTACCCTTCAATTAACATCCCTGAGCCAAGAGTACCTACTGCAGAAAGAAACAATAACACAGTTTCAGACCTCAAATTCATACCAGAGACAGAAAACCAATCCCTCCTAGAAAAAGTTGAAAATGAATTAAGTAATATGGAATTATTTAAGCATGTGATTTCTCATTTTACATATACAAAGTTATACACTACTATTATTTTTCAACTACGGGACATGAAATAAACTACATTAACTTATCTCACCAAAATTCCATCTTCTCAAGATTCTAGAAGCAAATAAGAGACAAAAAACTAAAATTGTAGCATGAATCAATTATCGTCGTCAAGTGTTATATATTGTTGTCTTGTTGAATTAGAATATAAGATTCAACTATATTGTTGTCTTGTTCAATATACTTTTTCTATTTAATATACTTTTTACTTTTTATTTGTTGAATTGTCATATTCAACCGTATGAGCCAGAGGTCTCACCAGTTCAAAAAATAGTGACTCCAAAAAATTAACAATCATTAAAGAAAATGAAGTAGACTAGTTATGGAAATGAATTTGATACATTAAAGTTGAACCCTGAACTTGCAGCCTGGTGGTTTTGACGACAGCCTGTTTCATTGTACAAAAAAATAATTATACCGAACAAATCACTGCTAGGAGAACTTAAGTACATAGATTAAAAGCAAAGCACAGAACATACCACCATTTGGAGCTAGATATCCATCTTTGCTTCCCGTACTCTGTAACATATTTCAAAGCTTCATAAAAATCAACAAGAAAGAGAAATTAAAACAAGGTTGTTAATTCATTAGTTACCTTTGAATGAAAAAAACACAGCTGTAAAAGATTTACCCTCAAATAAGATTTACTATCATTCCCGCTAGGGAGCGCCTATTGGGTTTCGATACAAACTTGGGATCCAAACAATTGAGTAAGTTACCGTTGAAAAGCAAAACCTATAAATAGGGTACTTACTAGTCTCTTGGGTGTTCGTAATAACTCTAATTCCTCTTCTTCTTGTTCTGTTGAGATCAATTCACGCAACAATATTCTTCACATTCTTTTTGTGCGAGCGTTGCTGTTGTTAAGAGTTCTTCGTTTCCGATCAATTTACCCAAATTAGGTTGAATTGAGTCAGTCTTCATCACTGCCACCCACCGAGACCCGCCAGTGTTTGTTCTTTACTTTCGATTCTTGCGTCTAGCTTTCTCAAAGGTCTGTCTTTTCATCACATTCTTACTTTCTATTTTTCTTTCATTATTACTAATAATTTTATATCTCCTTCACTGTTTTAATTTTTTATTTTTTTTCCGATGAAATTGTCTTCTCTAATTTGATAATTTTTATAATTTTTATGATTACTTTTATTATTATAATTTGAATATCCTGTTAGGAAGGGTGTTTATGAAGTGATTCCTTCTATTTCATTTCCAACTCCTGAAAGAAACTTGATTTTGTCACATATGTTTGTTGACGATGCTGACTTTATCCTTTGCGAAAGAAATGACAATCTTATCGATGATCTTCTTCAAATGATGAATCCGCAAGATATCTTACCGATTTATGCTCTAGGCAACCACTACATTCTTCAAGATAACAACATCAATCATGTTCCGATAAGTAGACGTTCTGTTCATAACTTTGAAAGAATTAAAATTGATGAAGAAATGACGGCTCAAATTTCGACATGTTCAATATGTCTTGTTGATTTTTCTTTTGGATCGAAAGCGATTCATTTGTCTAGTCCTTGTTCACATGTTTATCATGAGAATTGTATTATGAGGTGGCTCAATGAATCAAACACATGTCCTTTGTGTCGTAAACTTATCTCGTGAATTCATCTTCGAACTTCTTTACAACACAATACTATAGGTTTAATTGGAGGCAACATTATTCTTGTTGATCGATGTAAATTTAGTTTGTATAATTTCTCTCAATGTTTTCATTTTTGTGTAATTTCTTGTTTTGTTAATAGAAAATTTTCTTTTTATTATATTTGAGTTTTTTTAATGTTGTCTCTTCGATTTTTTTCTCTTTTTAATTTATTTATTATTATATTTATATATATATATATATATATATATATATATATGGTATTTTGTATAAAACATCACTTCATCTTATACCACAAAAGATCTTAAGTGTTGATAATTAATTTAATCAATTCAATCACAAATTGTCAATGAATATCATATATTCAAATTAATCAAATAATATTATATTATTAATTAATTTGTTAAATTGAGATATGAGCAGTACAAAAATTTAACAACTATTATACTTGGCATAAAACATATAGAGTTTATTAATGCATTAAAAATTCATAGGCAAAAGAGGAGTAGAGAATTGAGAAAATCAGTCTAGCAAAAATCAAATTCATTAGTATTATTTTTTTTTTCTTTCTTTTTTTCGATTTATGCAAAAATAAACTCATATGTTACGCTTTGATTTTTCTAAAGTTGTTTGTTT
>JBBPBS010001012.1:5268810-5297538 GCA_037974835.1 Cicer judaicum
GGGGGTGTGGAAATCAAACTGCCAACATAATCTTCTAAAGCTCAGGTTTGGCTCGAGGAAATTAAAACTGCCTTTGAGATAGTGCAATGTGTTGGAACCAAATTGATTTTCCGTTGAGAGTTTTGATGTTAACCAAAGTATTTTATGAGAACAAAAAAAGTACTTCATTAAGTAAGCAAAAATTGGAAGAAGATATTAAAAGGAAACCACTAGAGGATCCCACTAGGGCATACGATCAAATGATACCCACAAGAGAATACCATCGGACGATATCACTAGAGGATACTACCAAAGGAAGTGATCAAAGGAAGTCACTAGAGGAAGTAGAAAAGTCAAAGGAAACAATATCCAAAAAATCAATGAAATCCTCATAATCAAGCAAATGCACATTATAGAAAAGAATGCGCATCTACCTCTATTATTTGCCTTTGAAATTTGAGTTTGAAGACTGTCTCTAAAGAATTCACATGTCTCCAAAAATTATGCGTGCTTTTGTAGTTTTCATGCCTCTGATGAACAATATTTGTACAACCTTTGATGAATTTTTTTTCTACATGCTCAGATGAACAATATTTTTACAAGCTCGGATGAACAATATTTATGCATGCTATGATGAACATTATTTAACATGCCTCAGATGAACAGTAACTTCAACGTGCCTTTGAAGTCTGAAGCCACTCTTCAACCTGCGTTGGAAAGCTCATCTTCCATTGACCCTGAAGACTACAACACATTCCAAGAATGCTACCTGTGAGGTTGCAATGACTTTAAAGTTTGATACACATTCCAAAGTACTGCCTCTAATATGCATCATCTTCTAAAGTTTCACTGACTTTGATAATGAAACAAAAGTGAATTTGCCCATGCCGCTAATTTTAAATCACACAACTTTACATCTACCTCTAACTTTGATTATTCAAGCAACACAACATCTAACTCCAACAATAAAAGTTAATGACTTTGATGGAAGGTCAATAACTTTGATAGATTGAACAACATATTGTTTTTGACTTAGCGATATACTTACTTTTGAAGGTCCAAAAACTAAGTTCGATTTTTTTCCTGCCCACATAAAATTAAGCGCATGAAGGAAGACCCAAGTAAGCATATTTGTTGAGACAAAATCTCTTTCAAATGGTTTTAATGATAACAAAATTATTTAAGATTATGATTGTGGTTAATGACTAATTTGTGTGTTTGATTGAATCCATATAAGAAAATAGGTTATTCATCATTTACATAAAAAGGAGAAAAATATGATTCAAATATGAAGGATTGTAATACGATAGGATGACCTCCTAGAGGATGAAGCTTCAAAATGGCCAAATTATCATCCTCACTGAAACAATACTTTTTTTATTCAAAAAGGAGAATACAAATTAGTATCAAAGAATGAATAATAAAGCAAGTCAAATTAAGAAGTCATATGACATATTGAATAGGTAGGAGGACATATTGTACTAGGTTAGAGGATGGGTCTATAGTCAACATCATTGAAAGTGACCTAACATCATTGAAAACGACCCAACGTCAACCTACAAAAAGGTAGTAGATAACAAGAATAAAATGCAGCCTTCACATGTCTTGAAGAATGAAAAAGAAAATGACAGCTCAAGTTCCTAGGAGGTTTGAACCTCCCATAAGAGGATGGACTAAACCAGTCCAAGGACAGCTGGATGGCACTCCGGTAAATCTAATGAAAGAACTTGGACCTTTTGATTGAAGACCCCAACGGTCATAAAGCATTTGTCACTTGGAAAGAGCATCTCAAGATCTCTATAAAAGGCATGGAACACTTCATCATAAGACACACAACTATATTGCATAAAAAGAGCAAATTTCTTAAAGCTATCAAGAGCAGTTTCCATCCTCTCTTTATACTTTCTATAAATTTACACTAGATCTTTTTAATATCTTTTTAGAAAGTGTTTAAGTAAAGAGAAACATCATAGTCATGTCACTTTGTAATTTCCACGTGAGTTACATTTGAAAATATTTGGAACTTGTAAGACACAAGGTTGTAAGCTTGGTGAGGCTAAAGAATACAAAAAGTGTAATCAACCTCTGTGAGAGGTTAATCCGTTTGATCATTAGTTAAAACTCACAAGTGTGTGAGGACTCGAAGTAGCCTTCATTGGGTGAACCAGTATAAAAATTGTGTATGTCATTCTCTATATTTTCTCTTTCTTTTATTTAGTTTAAATTTAAAGGTTTAAATTTTTATCCTCGAATTCGCATCCTCTTAGAGAGGATAGCATTTCAAAACACGTGAAAAACTTCTTAAACAGCAAAATCCCTATTCAACCCCCTTTCTAGTGTTATTTTAGCTATAACGCATATGAAGGAAGACTCAAGTGAAACAATTTGGAAATATAATATGAACAAATACGCACAATATCTATTTAGAAGAATTTCTCATATCATATTTGAAAATAAAAATTGCATAAAGATCATGTTATCAATACGCATCTTTTAGAATTTATTTTTGAAGAAAATCATTGTTGAGCAAGATGATGCAGATACGATTCATTATTATTTTTGAAGAAAACCATTGTTGACCAAGCTGGAATGGAGATACAATTCAGAAACTTAGCAATTAATTCACAAACCCTAATTTCATCTATGAATAATGGAATAAGGCTGACGAAGAATGCAAGCACAACAATATACAGAAAAAACTTTATGAACTCAAATTTCTCTAAGTACTCAAAATACAAGGTTTTTGTTTCAGCAAAGGCACTCATTCAAATTTATATTATTCAGTGCTTACTACTTTGTTCTTAGTGCGAGAAAATCGTTGTAACAAATCTACTTAGTAGAATAAATAAAAACCAAACCAATTTCAAAGTCTTGGTAAACTAGCCCAATAGTGGCTTTAGTGTGCCTTAAGCAATTTGTGGATCTCAGGTTTTGTTTAGAAAACTTGACTTATAGGGTCAAGTGGGTAGTTTTTCTCTAAAAACTTATAGGTTTTTGGTTATGTAGAGAAGACTTGACTTGTGGGTTCAAGTTGTTGTGTGCCTTCAACAATATGAGGTTTCCAAATTGTATGGAGAAGATTTGGCTTGTAGAGTCCAGGTGTTTGTTTTTCTCGAAAAATCTAGGGTTGTCAGACTGTTTTGAGAAGATTGGCTTTTAGGGCCAGGTGGTGTGTGATTCAAAGAGTTGAATTGGTGGATTAAATCATTCAAAGTGACGGGACTTGATGTATACCATGTTTGCAGTGAACTAGGATAAATTTCTTGTGTTACTTTACTCATGCATTCCTTAATTTTGTTACTGATTCTACTCTAAGTCATCAAACCTTAACTAGTTTCAACCATATAATAAAAAGAATTCAACTTAAATAAACACAATTCAACTCCTCTTCTCATGTTGTCAGACCTTTATAATGCATTGAAGAATAAAAAGTGACATTTGTTGCCGACCTACTAAAGGGTGAGGCGGAACACTGGTGGAAGGGTGCAAGAGCCAACTTACTAAACCTAAGAACTCCCTTATATTGGGAGCACTTTAATGTGACTTTCATAGAGAAGTATTACCCAAAAAGTGCTAGAAGACAATAGGAGCTAGAATTTGTTCATCTGCAATAAGAAATAATGCATGTGGATGATTATGTACCAAAGTTTGAGGAAATATCTAGATTATCCCCCACATGCCTGGTACATTGCAAATAAGGTTTGGAAAATCGATCAATTTTAATGGGGTTTAATGTATGATATTAGAAGTAGTATTAGTGATCTAGAGATCACAAGTTACTATACTTTGGTTCTCAAGATTTATATTGTGGAAGAGAATTGGAAGAAAATGCAGGACAAAAATGAGGCTAGATGGAAAAATGAGGGTGAAGACTTCTTCTTGTAAAGGGAAACAGATGCATACTTCAAGTTCTCCTAGGAGAAAGAGATGCTTAAAGTGTGGAAAAGAGCATGGAGAAAAATGCTTAGGATGAAGGTATGTCTACTATATCTGCAAAAGCTTGAGCCACATGATGGCTTCTTGCCCAGCATACTAGAGATAAGGTGATTCAAACCCAAACAAGCCAAGCTCTGGGAGGGTTTATGCCTTTAATGGTAAGAAATGTAATAACAATAATCAGATTATTGGTACTTGTTATATAAACCAAAAACCCTTAATTGTTATGTTTGACACTAGTGTATCCCATTCTTTCATATCCTCTTATTGTGTTTCACAACTCAATCTCCGAACTTTAGATTTACCTTTTACCTTATTGTAACTATTCCAGCTAAGAATCAGACTGAGACTTCCTTAGTATGTCGTCAATGCCAAATTAGCCTATTTGATAGGATATTTGTTAGTGGACCTAATTTGATTACCCCTTAAGAGCTTAGATATTATCCTATGAATGGATTGGATGTTAGAGAACTTTGTTACTCTAGTCTTTCATGGTAAGGAAGTCATAATTCCACCAAACATTATCAAACTAGAGGAACCAAAACTTTCTTCCTTATGTAGTACTTCAAAACTCTTCCAGTGTTTAGTCAATGGAGATTAGGGTATATTGTTACTGTTATCTTCAAATTCACGGTCATAAGTAGACCTTTCAAGTATTCTAGTTGTAAATGGGTTTGAGGATGTTTTCCTAGAGGATATAACATTGTTACCTTTAGAGAGGGAGAAATAATTATCCATATACTCAGCCCTTGGGACATGTTCAATTTCCATCGCCCCTTATAGGATGTCTCCTTTAGAGTTTAGTGAACTTAAGAATTAGCTGGAGGATATAATAAATAAACCGTTTATTAGACCAAGTGTGTCACCGTGGGAAAGAAAAGAATATAGTAACAATTAAGAACAAGGATGGTGGAATGAGACTTTGCATAAACTATATGCAATTGAATAAAGTAACAATTAAGAACAAATATACATTGCCTAGAATAGATGACCTCCTAGAACAACTGCGGATAGCTACCATATTTTCAAAAACAAATAGATCTTAGGTATGGGTATCATCAGATTAGGGTTAAATATGAAGATATACCAAAAATAGGCTTAAGAACTAGGTATGAACATTATGAGTTTTTGGTTATGCCTTTTGGTGTAACAAATTCCCCAACATCGTTCATAGATTACATGAATAGAATATTCATACCATATCTTGATAAGTTTATGGTAGTGTTTATTGACGATATTCTGATTTATTCCAAGGCTCCAGCAGAACACTAAGAACACCATAAGCTTGTCAAACCCAGATTTTGGAGGAACACAAACACCTTGATTCTATTAGCCAAGTCTTCTTCAGACAATCTGAAAACCCTAAATTGTTGAAGGCACACTAACACCACTATCGGGTTTGATTACAAAGTTTGGAAACTTGAGTAGTTGCTTTTAATAAGCTGGTAATAATAATAACTATCACAGTCTAAGAAAAACATTTAGAAAATATTTCTCATTCGAATAAGTGTTTTTCTCTTTGAACTCTGAGATTATTTTGGAATTTTGAGCTTGAGTTCTTCTACTCTTTTCTGATTTTCTTGATAATCTTCTTCTCCAGCCTTGAGTATCTATTTATAGGAAAAATTTGGGGTTCAATTTAATCGTTGTTTAATTATGTTGTATCTTCATTCCAAGCTTGGTCAACAATGATCTTATTCAAAAATAACTTTCAACATCATGCTTTTTGATAATGTGTTCTTTAGCGAAATATTTATTTATGAATCCCATTTGAGAAGTTCTTCTTGATTGATTATGTTCATATATTGTTAAGATTCAGTTTGTAAATTCATCATATTGATATTGTTCACATTTTTTTCAAATTTAGTTTGTAAATTTTTTCATATTGATTATGTTCATATTTTAATAAGATTGAGTTTGTAAATTCTTCAGAATGATTATGTTTGTATTTTTCAGATTGAGTTTGTAAATTCTTCAAATTGATATTTTTTATATTTTGTTGTAGATATATCTTGATAAAATCTTCTTGTAAATAATTTATTTCTTCTTGTGATAAATCTTGATCACATCTTCTTCAAATCCTGACCATATCTTATTTTCAATTCGGTCAAAGAATTTTTCAATCATAAATCTGAATCAAATCTTATTTTAGATTTTCTTCAAAAACATTATACTATATCTTTTTTTCAACTTGGTCAAAGATTTTATTCAATCATAAATCAAAATCAATTCTTATTTTAGATTATCTTCAAAAACACAATTCTTTTTACATGCTCTATGAAGTCAAATATGTTGTTCTCATGAAATACTTTTGTTAACATCTAAACTCTAAGTATAAAACCAACTTGGTTCCAACAGGGGTAGCCTTGAACCCTTCTAAGGTAAAAGCAATGTTGGAATAGGAACAACCTAAGAATGTGACTGAAGTTAAAAGTTTCTTAGGTTGGTCAGAGGTAGGCGAAAAAGGAAGTTTAGTACTTGAGCTTATCCAAGAAACCATTGAAAAGATCAAAGTCATTCGTGAAAAATTGAAAGTAGCTTAGAGTAGAAAAAAGAGCTATGTTGATCATAGGAGAAGATCCATAAAATTTGGTGAAGGTGCCCATGTATTCCGTACAGTTACCCTTACAGCTGGCATGGGAAGGGTGTTAAAGGTCAAGAAGCTCAACCCTCATTAGGTTGAACCCTTTCAAATCATTCAGAGGATAGGTCCCTTAACCTATAATTCTGCCTTACCACCCTGTTTTTCAGGTTTACATGATGTTTTTCGTCTTTCTCAACTCAAGAAATATATCTCATACCCTTATCATATCTTGAGTTATGAATTCCTTCAATTGAAACTCAATCTTACCTAATATCCAATTCCAACTCAAATTATTGATAGAAGCATAAAGTCATTAAGGATTAAGACCATTCCCTTAGCAAAGTTTATTTGTGGAGGATCATCATTGAAAGAAGCAACCTTGGAAACATAGATTGATGTGATTAAGGAGTATCCCTATCTCTTTGAATAGGTAAGTTGACAAATTTTGATGACAAAATTTTCTAAGAGGGGAAAATGTAAAAGCCCTCTTACTTCTTTAGAAATATTTATGAAATTTAAATATTAATTAGAATTTCTAGAATTTTAGGAATTGTTAATGTTGTGTTTTTAGTAATATTAAATTACGATCAAGGGCAGAATAAGAATTAATAGTATGAACAAGTCTACTAGCAAAGAGAGAACATGCCACCTTTATTTTTCTCTTTCTCTTTCACTCATAGGTACTAACCCATCTTATCCTTAAATCATCTTTCACTTCCAGTTACACATTCCCAAAAACATTCTGAAAACATTTGATTATTATTCATCGTCTTCTCCATTCATCTGTTTTTCTCTTCTTTCCAAATTTATTCAAAGCCAACAACCATCTAAAGTCCTTTACCTTTAATCTGCCTATTGTGTGTGCATTTCTTCCTCTCCAAAATCAATTAATCAACCAAAATAGTTCTGAAGGAAGATAAGGAGCGGACTGGAAAATATCTAAGTCTAAAATAAAGCATAAAAGACAGGGAACAGAGAGCTCACGGGGCCAACATCTTTAAAAAATTCAGCACAAATTGAAGGGGATTATTATTAACAAATTGTAAGTTATTTCTAGAACTGATATCATAGTTTACATATGGGTTTTGGGTTCGGTGTTTGTTTATTTACTGATTTGAAATGATTTCTCTAGTTTTGAAATAATGGGTTCGTTAAAATTTGAGAGTGAGGAAAATTGTCATGTTGCCTCATATCCACGTTGTTGGAACCAAGTTGATTTTAAATTTAGAGTGTTAATGTTATAGAAAAGTAAAGAACACAAATAATTTATCCTGATTCCCCTAACAACCAAGGGTACGTCTAGTCCTCTTTTACACCACAAGAGATTTTCAAATATTGTTAGAATAATTATAAGTCTAACTCTAAGACTTCGGTTATGAACTCCTAAATATCTGCTTAAGATAGCACACGACTATCTTAGTTTACACTACTTGAATAAAATACACCACTTTCTTCAAACAACACAATAACTTAGTTAATTTACAATAATAATTTTGACTGTAATCAATAGGGTATAACAGTTGATGTTTTCTTGTACAATGATAACAATTGATGCTTTCTTGTACAATGGTAACAATGTAATATAATTTCAAGTAAAACAAAAAACCTTTCTCAATGATATGACAATATAAAACATGTACTTGAAATATGAAAGTATGACTTTGAATAATTCACAAAATATTTCAGAAAGTTATTCAAATTTGTTCTAAGATTCTTTTTGTTAAACTTGAGACTATGAGGTATTTATACTCCTAAGACATCACTTCAAATCAGTGGCAATCATTCCCAAAAGATTGGTGAACATATGTAATGGTCCAAATTGAATCAGAACGAAAAAATTGCATTGCTTCACAGTTGTATTCGGCAACAGCCTAAGTGTAGCCGAATACACTTTTGTAACGTTCAAATTTTTTAAACAATTTGTGCTTCTATTCGAATACAGATCCATGTAGTCGAATATAGATGACTGAAATTTGTCACTGACTTGGTTTTGTATTCGACTACATTATGCAATAGTCGAATACAAATATGCATTTTTTGCTACTGACTTGGGTTTGTATTCGACAACAACATGTTATAATCGAATACAACTGTGTAGTTTTTGCTACTGGCTTCATTTGTATTCGACTATACAAATATGTAGTCGAATACAACCTTGACTATTGTTATAAACTTGATTTTCGAACATTGTTCAAGCAAGTAGATACTTTGAAAATTCTTTTGATCATATGCTAGAGTTTAGATGAAGTAATCAAGGTTCTCATGTGCATTTGAAATGTAATAATATTACATTGCATCATGTACCTTAAATTATAAGACTTCTAGCTCATTGAAAATGGTTGAATTGATATTGACTTCTCTTAGCATCTTTGAACTTGCAACTTGATCATTTTACTTGGTCTGTGTCTTCATCAAAAATATGGATAGTCTTGTATATTAACAAATAAGATATGAATTATTTACAAGAAATTTTGATCAAGATTTATCACAAGAAGATGTGAATTATTTATAAGAATCTTTGATCAAGATTAATCACAAGAAGATTTGATCAACATTTATCACAAGAAGATATGAATTACTTAAAAGAATATTTTATCAAGATTTATTTACAAGAAGATATGAACAAAATGCGAACAATATCAATATGATGAATTTACAAACTCAATCTTAACAAAATACAAACATAATCTATATAGAAGAACTACTCAGATGGAATTCAAAAATAAAGAATTGGCTAAAGAACATATTATCAACAAGCATCTTGTTCGGAATTATTTTTGAATAAGATAATTGTTTTCCAATCTAGGAATGAAGATACAATTCCGAATCAAACAATGACTAAATTGAATCCCTATTTTAATCTATAAATAGATACTCAGGGCTGAAGAAAAAGATAATTGAAAAATTAGAAAACAGTAGAAGAACTCAATCTTAAAATCCCAAATTCATCTTACAGTTCCAAAAGAGATGGGATGATTATGATGAGTCAACTAATGATGAAGAGCAAACAGATTTTGCTTTGACGGCTCATACCAACTCTACCTCTAGGTCCAAGCCATATTCTGACCGTGGAAGTGAATCAACAGATGAAGAAGTTGAGGTATTTTCTGACTTAACTCGATTTGATTTAATAACTTTTATAAATGAATTCTTGAACAAGAATCACAAATTGTCTTTAAAACTGAAAACACTTAGGAAAGAAAATGCATACTTAATTGAAGAAATTAATGTTTTAAAGAATCAAAGTGCAAAAGTTAAAACAGAAAAGATAAATCTTGTAAATGATATATATCTTCTTCTAATAATTCATATTTTATTGTTTTTAAGATATTGATCACATGTTCTTCAAATCTAGACCATATCTTCTTTTCAACTTGGTCAAATATTTTCTTCAATTATAAATTTGAATCAAATTCTATTGTAGATTGTCTTCAAAAACACGAATCTTCTTTCACACACTATGAAGTCAAATATATTTTTCTCATAAAATAACTTTTGTTAACATCAAAACACTAAGTATAAAACCAACTTCGTTCCAACAATATCCCCCTTTTTGATGTTGAGAAAAACTATATTATATATAACAAATTTTATTTTAAAAACTTTAACTCCCCCTTATGTAAGGATCCTCCTAAGTCTAAATATTTTTCTAAGTATTTTTTCTCACCACATTATCAAACATCTTTCTCCCCTTTTTGTCATAAGACAAAAATACTTGAAAGAGAAACTTGCCTTTGTTTTTATTTTTTAATAGAATGAAAATAACGAAAACATAAAACATAAAATATATCATAAGTATGAAATTAAACTACTCTAAGGTTGGTACATCACCAGTTAGGTAAAAGAAAAAGGTTTATGTTTTCTTGATGAAGTCAAACCTATCTTTAGCTAGTGATTTGGTGACTATGTCAGCCCAATGATATTTGGGATATTTAAACGAGATATTAATCACACCTTTTTGAACAAAGGTCCTAATGAATTTGAGTTCGTTTTCTATGTGTTTAGCTCTTGAATGAAGTATAGGGTTTCTGTTTAGGCAAATAGCATAAGTGTTGTCACAATAAATGGAATATTGGTTTCTAGGATTTTATAGTCTTCTAGTTGATGTTTCCTCAAAGTAGTTTAGAGCTACAACTAGCGGCTGAAATGTACTCAGCTTTTGCTTTTTACATGACAATTATACTTTGTTTCTTACTTGACCAAGAGATTATGTTGTCACCTAGAATTATGCAGTTTCCACTTGTTCTTTTTTCTCAAGTTTATCCCCAGTATAATCAAAATCATAATATCCACTTAGTTTGTACTCAGAAGATTTATGGTAGAACAAGGTAATGTTGGTAGTACCTTTTAGGTATATAAGGATTCTCTTAACAATAGTTTAATGTGATTCCCTAGGGTCAGCTTGAAATCTTTCACATACACATACACTAAATAGGATGTCAAATCTGGAAACAATAAGGTAAAGTAGGGGTCCAATTATTCTTGTTTAGGTTTTCTGGTCAAGTTTTTGGCATGAATTCTTTTTTTCAATTGAACATACATGGTTCATTGATGTAGTCATAGGTTTGCAATCACTCATATTATATTTCCTGATAAGCTTTTTTGTATATTTAGATTTGTGAATCTATATACCTTTTTGGCCTTGCTGAATTTGTATCCTTAAGAAGAACTTAAGTTCTCCCATCACACTCATTTGAAATTCAAGCTGCATCAATTAAGAAAATTCTTGGCAAGTAGTGCCATTAGTAGATCAAAATATAATGTCATCAATATAAATTTGACTAATAAGAATGTCATGCTCTATTGATTTTCTAAAAAGTATATTATCTATTTATCCTCTTTCAAAATTATTTTTAAGCAAGAAGTTACTAAGTGTATCATACCATACATAGATGCTTGTTTTAGAACTTAAAGAGATTTACTAAGTTTAAAAACATGATTTGGAAATTTAGAACTTTCAAAACCTGGGAGTTGTTTAACATACAATTCCTCACTTATATAACCATTTAGAAAAACACTTTTACCATCTATTTGAAATAATGTAATGTTATTATTTGAGTAAAAGAAAGTAAGATACGAGTAGCTTCTAATATGGCCGCTAGAGAAAATGTCTTAATGTAATTAATGTCATTTTGCTGACTATAATCTTGTGTGACAAGTCTTGCCTTGTTTGTGACTACTTCACTTTTTTGATTTAGTTGATTTATGAAAACCCACTTGGTTTCAAAAATATTCTTCATTGGTCTAGGTACTAGATCTCAAACTTTATTCCTTTTAAATTCATTTAACTATTCTTGCATTGCAAGAATCTATCCATCATTTGCCCATGCTTCATCAACAGAGGTAGGCTCAAATCATGAGAGTATCCCAAATAAAGTGGTATCTTTTAGTGATGATCTAGTCCTAAAAGGATCACTTGCACTTCGAATTATTAGATTTTGAGGATGAGATGACTTGTACTTCCATCCATATTTTCCTTTTGACTGTTTCTAACTTGGTTAGATTCATCCTTTGAAGATTTGTCATCTTCTTATGAATTGCTTGTATCCTCTGCTTTTTATGTTGTTTTGGTTTGTCTACATCTTCTTATGGTAAACTTGCACTATCACCATCTTGCTTTGATATTTCAAGGTCAAGCTATTTGTCATAAAATTTCACATATATGGATTCTTCCATAATATGAGTTTCCCTATTAAACACTCTATAAGCCTTAAATCTTTCATATTATCCAACGTAGGTACACTTTTGAGATCTACAATGAAATTTACCAAGGTTATCTCTAATGTTCAACATATAACAAGTACAACCAAATTGTTTAAAGTAAGAGATGTTAGACTTTTTACCTTTCCACAATTCATATGGTTTTTTTATTCAATATAAACCTAATTAAGACTCTATTTTGAATATAACATGCAATATTAATTGCTTCAGCCCAAAAGTATTTTGCAGCATTGATCTCATTTAACATGGTTCTGGCCATTTCTTGGAGTGGTATATTATTTCTTTGTACAAATCCATTTTGTTAGGGTGTTCTAGGAGAGAAGAAGCTTTGAGAGATTCCATTCTCATCACAAAATCTTTCAAAGAACTTGCTTTCAAGTTCTTCTCCTTGATCACATCTAATTGTTACAATCTTAATACCCTTTACATCATCACTTGTTTTCAAAATATAATAAACACTTTATGGGATTCATCTTTACTTCTTAAGAATTTTACTCAGTCCACCTAGTGTAATCATCTACTATAAGAAAGCCATATTTCTTTCCACTTAGAGAGTCTGTTTTCGATAGCCGAAAATGATCTATATGTAAGAGCTCAAGGGGCTTTGAGGTAGAGACTGAGTTATTAGGGGTAATGGAGTTCTTTGTTTGTTTTCCTTGTTATGCTCCACACATAATTTCAGTTTTGTAATTAAGCTTAGGTAGACCTCCGACTAGTTGAAGTTTATTCAGTTTTGAAATTAATCTAAGGTTTGCATTACTTAATCTTTTGTGCCAAATTAGTTTATCTTCATTTACTGACATAAGACACTTAACATCTTGTTTCTCTAGACTAAACACATTTATCTTATAAATATTATCTTGCCTTTGGCCTATAAAGAGTACCGATCCATCCTTCTAACTAATTTCCTTACAAATTTTTTGATTAAATATAATATCATAATTATTATCACTTAAATGACTAATACTTAATAAATTATATTTAATCCATAGAAAATATGATTTTAATATTTTTTATTTTATTTTATTGTTTAATAGTAATTATAATAAATATGAATTTAAATTTTTTATCTTTTATATATATATATATAAATAGGTGCGGATGCAGGCGGGAAAAACCCGAACTCTGTCATGGACGGACATAAAAAATTTAAATTTCACAACTTATAAAAATGGATACGGGTGTAGGTTTCTCTGACTTTTCGAGTGCGAAATGGGGGACGCAAAACCCACCTTTGCCCCCACTCCATTTCCATGTCTAAAGAAAAGCTAATTTGAGGTTAATTCGAAAATATGAAAATATTGGTGTATTATTGTTTGAGAATGTTGAATTCTAATTCTTTTATATGATTCTCATTATGTGAGCTTAATAGATTTTGTTGCACTCTTTTTTAGCTTCTTTAATATTGTACTACACAAAAAGGCCATGAAATCTCCACGACAAGAATTGATGGAATTTGTGAGGGCGAAAAGCCCTCACAAAGGTAGGAAAACAGCCACAACAAAGATATTTGTGGCGGTCTTAGGCAGCCATAAATAAGCTAGTCACAAAGTTTATTGGCGGTCAAAGCGGTCCCAAAATTTGATTTTTGTTCATTACCATTTGTGAGGGCTTATGCAGCCACAAATTCCTCATTTTGTGAGGGCTTAGGCCGCCACAAACGTTAAAGTTGATTAAAAAATATCTTATATTTATAATATGACATATTTTTCTAATCTATATTTAAAATTTATTAAACACTAACTTGATGTCGGGTAGTGTCTGACATCAAGCTTTCACAGAACTGAAAACTCTTCGAAGTAAACACAATAGCACCACTGTCAAAATAAAAATTAAATAATATTTATTAAATAAATAACTTCAAATAAAAAATAAAATTAAAAAATAAAATATAAAATAAAAACTTACCAAAATTCAAGATACAAGGTAGAGAAAAAATTTGGAGAAATAATATTTATAGAGAGAAAGTGGAGATAAAATTTAGGGAAAAGGTAGAAATGAAAAATGATAAGACGAGTGATATTTATAAAAAAAATCTTGATCCTTTGTGGCAGTCAAAGCAGCCACAAAATCCAACAGTAACTTAAGCATTTGTGGCGACTTTTACGGTCAGAAAAGAAGACATTTGTGGTGGCCTAAGCAGACACAACTGACAACGGTCCACTGGGCATTTGTGGAGGCCTACGTAGCCAGAATGTGTAATAGTCCATTGATTTTGTGGCGGCATGGACGGTCACAAATGACTTGCCTTTTGTGGCAGCTTTTACCCTCATAAAGGGATGATGTTGTCGCTGAAAAAGCCCTCACAAAGCACTACAATTCAGCTGAATTTTGTGGCGGTCTAAGCCCTCACAAAATGAAAACCTTGTGATTTTGTGAAGGCTTAGGCAGCTACAAAATCCAGCAAAAATTGTAGTATTTTGTGAGGGCTTTTTCAGCTACAAATAACAACCAATTTGAATTTTAGGATTTGTGAGGGTTTTTCGATCAATAATTTGTGAGGGTTTTTTTTCCGCCACAAAATATTTGTAAAGATGACCACAAAATGAGTATTTTCTTATAATACTTTATTCCTACTTTTTATTAATCTATGTCATTTGATGAAGGTTTTCTTTTTTACATTTATATGTTTTTAACTCATTATCTCGCAATTAATTTTAGGCAAAGCTAACAATATGAAGAGTTTGTTTAAGAACTTGTTCCATTAAATGTAGTAGACACTAGAAGAGTATATCTCTTAATTCATTGTCACACAACAAACCATGAAACTTGAAAATCTTGCGATTTTGAAATATTTTTACTTTTTATTTTTTATATCTTTGGTTAAATCACTTTAATGTAGAGATATTACGGTACAAATGTAACCTTATTTTGATACCAAAATATAATCTCATAAGGGATGCTTTAGCCAATTATATATGGATATATGTCTGATGTAACTTAATTTCTTTTCTTTATATTTATCATCAAAACTATGTCATACGCCAAAAAGAAATTAAATATTGTGTCAAATTCACTCCAATGATGTTAGTATTTTTAAATTAAAGTTAACTATTTTTATATAATATCAGCATTAGGTTAATCGTTTCCTAAATTTGAAAAATAGATATATTCTCAAAATTAACACCAAATGTGATTATAAATTAATAAAACATTACAACCAAAAAATATTTAGAATTACAATAAATGTTAATGGGATTGAGTTCAATAAAATGGTTAAACTTACCATGTTTTGATTTTGGATTAGAATTTTTCTGAGAGAAGTACACATATTTAATGTTGGAGATATCTCAAATAAAATTATTTTTGGTGGAGAGAATTTATGTAAAAGAAACAAACCACAATAAATATTAGGGTAAATTTTAAATTAACTCATTCAATAGTGTTCTCTTCAACATTCAATAGTTTATTAATTAACATAAATATATATTTGATTATTAATGTGTTTCTTGAATAACTTACGAAAACATTCTGAATTATTTAATGGTTAGGATAGCAAACACGAAAGGGAGATTATGAAATCATCAATCGTACATGTTAGTAATCAATATGTGTTGAAAATGCCACTTCATCTCTACTATACCTAGATTCTTGATCAGTTTGTCGTTGTCTTCTCAATCGCAAATAGTTAATAATAGTCAATATGTTTGTTGCCGCTCTAGTTCAATAAAAAATGTGCAAGGATTTTGGTATTGTATAATACACTAGGGTAGAGTGGGTGATGGAGAATGGGGTTATGTGATTGGGGATGATGTTATGTGTAGGAGTATTCATATTGCAAAAACTACACAGGACCAGACCACATCAATGGTTTGGTTCTGTTTTTAAAAATCATTTTCGAATAAATTACAGTGTAATTTTGAATCGGTTTAAAACTAGTTTATAATTATAAACTAGTATAATATTTTGAATAATTTTTAAGTCAAAATTAATTTCGAACAAGGTTTTCGGAAAAAGAATTTTAAAATTTATTTGGTAAAAGATTCGATTATTTTTCGAAAAGAAAATCAAAAAAATTTCATAACAAATATTTTTGCTTTTTTTTTCTCAAAAATTTTTCTAGAAAAAAATATATTTAAATTTTGTTTTATTCTTTTGAAAAAATAATTCTATATTATTTTTCAAATATTTTTTAAGAAAAAAATCTTAATTGAATTTAAAAAAGTTGTGAAATTTTTTTAAGTAATTTTTGAATTAATTTAGTTAATTGGTTTATTTTAATTATGTGATCCAATTAATAAACCATTTAATTGATTTAATTTTTTATAGTAGAGTACAATCCAGTTTATCAAATGACTAAATTAATCATATATTTTACATACTCTTAGTTATGTGATGTAGTTGTTTTATGTCATAGTAGTTTTTTTATGTGATGAAGTTTGTTTAAACAAATGGATGTGTCAATTAATATGTTATTATATTATGATACTACCCTTTTTTTTAAATAAAGGAAAACTATGTAATTATCATAAAAAAAAAAACACATAACAAAAAATTGTGTAAACAAAAATCTATCTTTGATGTGGGCTATACATTAGCTATAATGCTTTTGTAAATTAAAATTTACTTGTTTTATTTTGACTAAAAATATTTACTTTTTTAATCACAGAACATATAGGCTTTATTTTTATTCGTTTTATTTATTTTGTCTTAATCATTAGTAAGTCGGCTTGTTATTATATTTTTTTGCTTCGACTTTATATTGAATATGGTTTTCAATTCTTAATTTTCTTGTTTTTTTATACTAGAAAGATTTAATTTTCTGTATTTTATCCGTTAACAGTATCAATGTATGTTTTACTCTTGTTTGACACGGAATACATACCAATTAATTTAATAATACAATAAAAAAATATAATTAATATCAATTTTAAAATAAAGAAATTTTTAAAAAAAAAAAATATATTTTATAAATAAATCATTTATTATAGAATCGAGAGTATTATTTTCATCACTTAATGCTCTAGTGTGACATAAAAGAAAACTTGGGGTATATATTAGTAAAATTAATATACTGTTTATAACAAGATTAAGATAAGATATATAAATATGAAAATATACAGAACTGTCACTCACCCGTTATATAACTCACCCATTTATATATCACATTTTAACACTAGCATCTCAAATTAAAAACGGTTTTTCATTCTATTGTGTTGTACCATTTTTTGTGTTGTCATTCATATTTAAAACTTACTAATATTACCTCCATCTTTAAATATAAGAAATTTAAAACTTAATAATCACCGAAATTTAAATTATGGATAGCAAACATCAATTTGCTTTTTTAGAAAAATCAAAAGAATATATTTATTAAAAAAAGGAACTAAGCACAAAATGTGCCTAGAAGATACAAATAGTCCAAAGTTTATGTACATAACAAAAATAAGAATCAAGTGAAACACCAAAAAAACGATGAAAATTCTAAATAGGAAGACAAAGGAAAAGGTTATTGACACCTCATTATCCCTTTTTGTGTTGTTGAATAGAAAGACTTGTGCAATAAGCTTTAAGATGTGAAATTATGGGTTAGTAAAATATTGGAAAAATATTTGTAGAGACTCAATTAAAATTATTCATCGAAGAATAATTTAGTCAAAATTATAAATGATTTTTTATCGATATATATTTTACAACGCCTCATGTTACTTATATGTCAATTACTTTGCAATCAAAGTAAATATTTCTATTAAAATAAATCTAAAAGTAAGTGATGTGATGTGTGTAAGAGTGATTTGATGGTCTAATGATGAGTTAGTAAAAATATAAATATTTTTACATGTAGTAAGAGTTTTTGTTTATTAGATTTTCTGTATAGTAAGAGTATGTAGAGAGATAGTTTTGTCCCTAAGTGTAGCCTATTTACTCCCTAACTCTTTCAATCATCCACTCATTTGATTTTTTTCACTCTCGCACTTAAGAAAAAGAATCATCACAAAATATTTTCTCTTCTCTCTTACTTCTTACTAGTATTTGTAAGCAAATACTTAGGAAAAAAAATCCATTATTTACTTCAAATCCATTAAAAAAATAAAGTCATAATATTTTCAGGAAAAAGCTTTAGAAATAATTATGACAAGATGTATTTTAAAACAAATGTGTAGTTGATTTATCTCATAATGGATTTAAGTGTTAAAAACCTATGTAAGAGTTTTGGGTTATTTGAGAAAAATATTTATGAGAAGCTTTTATATATTATCAAAATGGCGACCTTGGCAAAAATATTAATTTTCGCACCCTTATTATCAAAATGGCGACCTTATACAACAATGAAAATATTATTAAGTTTCCCTATGATTATTAATGTTATTTAATTTGATCCTGAAACATTGATCATATTGATGTGCCTCAATATTTTGAATATCAAGAAATGCATTTTGTATTGTTTCCTTTTCTATTCTCACCCATCATATATTTCACAATCTCTTACCAAACATTATTTTTCTTTCTCTTCTTTAAATCATATACCAAGCATATTTGGAAGTAGTCCATTCTTAAATAAGTTTGCTAAAATATCATACATAATTTCAATCAATACAAAATCTACTATCTAGATGGACTTTTGGGGCATGAGATTAACGTCACATTAATCCCCCTAGACAAGTGGTTTATCTTAATCATTGTATAAATATGTTTCGAATATATCAATCACGTGGGAAATTTGAAGTTTGTACCATGGGTATCCTAGCCGCCTATGAATCGAAAGTAAAGATGTTGAAAGTATATGAGGCTTGAAATTAATCCTCAATCAACTAAATCAAGAATGGAAAAGCTAGAATAAGAAGATGATCATTTTGTATATATAGATTAGACAAATGTCTAAAAAAAATTGAAGTCATTTTCCATAATGTCCCTAAATAATATAATCAACTAGTTGATTGTAGCTACTTTATCTTCAATATTCAGAGTAAGTCACGATGAAGAATAGTCATTCACAAGAATAAAATTATCGACTATCCTACTCATATCAAATGTATAAGAAAAGTATATGGACTATTCTTGTACTAAAAATTACCTCTTAACTGTAGAATACCCTCCATAACCAATAATTGGGGCACCCCTTTGTTTTTTCTTATATAGAATAAAGGCAGTGCGAATCAAACAAAAATCCCTTTATCAAGAGTAATGATCTATGTTGACCGATTGAATTCAATTCAAGAGAAATGTTGACTGCCTCATGTCAAGGAAAATTAGCACTCAAGATAATTTCAAAAGAAAGAATTAGCACTCAAGAAGATTTCACATATCTAAAAGGACTTGCAAGATAAATGAACTCCCAACTATATGATCCCCCAATACCATAAAAATAATACATTCAAGTGTGACTCTGATCCACACCAATATGGATCAAGAAGACTTATCACTACTTGCACACATTTATGCTTCAAAAAGTATTACATCTAAATGAAGATCCGCTAGGTTGAAAATCCAAAAGGACGGCCTATGCAAAAATGAGGGTGCAACATCATAATAATAACAAATACCCGCTAGGTTGAAAACCTAAAAAGGCGGCCTAGGCAAAAATTAGGGTACAAAAATTAATGATAAATACCCGCTAGTTGAAAATCTGAAAGGGCAATTAAGACACATATTATGGTACAAAAAATGAATTAAAACTCACTTGGTTGAACACCCAAAATGGCGACCTTGGCAAAAATAAGGGTGCGAAAATTAATGAAGACTTGGTAAGTTGAAAAACCAAAAGGGCGGCCTAGGCAAAAAATCCGTTAGGTTGAAAACCCGAAAGGGCAATCTAAGCAAAAATTAGGGCCACAAAAAAAAAATAGAATGAAAGAATATCACAAGTTTGTGAATCTAAAAAAAGATGACCAAGGAATATAGCTTACATACATACATCAAATTCGAAGTGGAACATATTCTAAAAGGTTGTGAATATAAATTGGAGCAAATCATATCTTGCAAAGTAGGTTAAAACCATGATTGAAATTTTGGCATGAGTTATTAGCACACTTCTTTTATGAAAAACTACTAAAAAATTGGGCCATTTACCCATTTGAGACCACCTTATCTTCTTTTCATTCTATGAATCCTTTTTTTGTAAGTATCATACGAAGCTATTACTGAAAATACTAAATGAAGTCCACATCACTCAAGATATCACTTTTGACAAATTTGGAGGCATCGTAAATAACATTACTACTAACAATCATCTAACCTTCATAAATGACAAACTTCCTGTCGAAGAAAGAGGCCATAACAAAGCGTTGCACATATCAACAATGTGCCTCGATCATATGATATCAAGAATCCTTGTTAAAGCTTTCGATGGGAGTCGTAGAGAAATGATGGGATAAATGGAACTCCTAATTGAAATAGGCCCGGTCACTTTTGAAATCACGTTTCATTTAATGTATATCGTACCCGCCTATACCTGTTTATTGAGGAGACCATGGATCCATTCTCCTGATGTGGTGCCACCAATCCTACATCAAAAGCTAAAGTATGTGGTATATGACCAATTGATAATCGTGTCAGAAGAGCAAGACTCATTGGTGAGTAAGTTTTCCACCACATTGTACGTTGAGACGATAGAGTAAGCTCTGGAGACCGCCTTCCAAACACTAGAAATCATGGACACCTCTTACATCGAGACGACAAAAATACAACATCTATCAAACACAACTATTATAGTGGTTAGATTCATGTTAAGTAGAGGGCATCATCCATGGAACGGTTTGGGGAAAAATGAAGAACGACTCAAAGGACTAATAAAACTTCATGAGAATAGAGATAAATGGGGTTTAGATTATGAACCAACCAAAGTTGACAAGCGAAGATTGGCCAAACAAAAAAAGAAAAAATGTTAGCTCGGATTTAAAATCAAGAGCCTAGAATCGAAATAATTCCCATATGTGAAATTCAACATACTTTCCAAAGTGCATGAAAGACAAACAAGATTCATATTGCAGTAGTTGTAGATGATATTTCCATCGGTGATGTTAATTTGGTTCGTCCATATGATGCAAAAGTAAAAAAAAAAAAAAGAATTGGGAGACAATCAAGTTGCCTTTAGTATTAATTGCAATTCCCATTTTTAGAATAATTCAATCACAAATGATTGTACTAAAATCCTGCCACATAACTTTAACCATCTTACTAATTAGGCAATAAAAGATAATGAAGAAGATTATGAATTTCCACTAGAATTGTTAAAATCGGTAGAACAAGAAACCAAGGGCATTATGCCCCATAAAGAACTAATAAAAGTGATTTATCTAGGGAAAGAAGAAAATAGAAAGGAAATTAAAGTCGACACTATCTTAAAGAAAGAAGTATATCATGAACTAATCCAACTCCTACACGAATACAAATATATTTTTGTCTCGTCATATCAGGATATGTATGGATTGGATACTAGGATAGTGGAGCATAAAGTTCCCTTAAAATACTATTTTCTTCGGTCAAACAAGAATTAAGGCGAATAAATCCCAATATGTCATTAAAAATCAGGGAAGAGGTAAAAAAAAAAAAAAAAACAATTTGACGCTGAGTTCCTCGCTGTGGAAAATTATCCC
Source organism: Cicer judaicum (assembly GCA_037974835.1). Taxonomy (NCBI): domain Eukaryota; kingdom Viridiplantae; phylum Streptophyta; class Magnoliopsida; order Fabales; family Fabaceae; genus Cicer; species Cicer judaicum. The sequence goes on from JBBPBS010001012.1 coordinate 5,290,567, forward strand.
CAATGGATAGCCAATACTTACTGGTGCTGAAAAAGGATGACATAGTTCGAATGTGTGGACCTTAAAAAAGCCAGTTCAAATGGTAGCCGAAGATATGAAGAAAAAAAAACAACTTTCACCACCCCTTAGGGAACATTTTGTTACAAGGTAATGCCATTTGGTCTAAAGAGTGTTGGGGAAATCTAGCAAATAGCTAAGGTAACTCTATTCCATGACATAATACATAAAGAGATAGAAGTTTATGTAGATGACATGATTTCTAAGTCACAAACAGAAGAAAAACATGTGACTGATCTAAATAAACTCTTTAAAAGATTCCGAAAATTCAAGCTAAAACATAACCCCTTCAAATGCACTTTAGGTGTACGGTCGGGTAAATTGTTAGAGTTTGAGCCATTTTAGAAATGCCTCTCCAAAGTACAGAGAGATAGATTCATGGTTTTCTTGGGAGACTAAATTATATTTTAAGATTTATATCACAACTAATTACTACTTGTGAATCGATCTTTAAACTTTTACAAAAAAAATCAAATAGTTGTGTGGAATTAAGATTGTAACATAAAAACATAAAAAAGAAGTTATTCAGAAAATGGTGGTAACATACAAAAATTAACATGAGATGTTGTCGTTTTCACTAAACGGATATCGCACCCTGATATGTACTTCAACTGGGGCAACCCTTTTTTGCTTAGTATATGTAATGAAGGTTGTGTTGCCCATCGAAGTAGAAATCCCCTTCACTAAGAGTATTAATGAAAGCTAAACTAGAGGACTTGGAATGGGTACACACCTGTTTCAATCAATTGAATTTAATTGAAGAATAAAGGCTGGCAGCCTTATGCCATGGACAATTATAACAAAAAAGACTAAAAAGAGCGTACGAGAAGGAGACTTGGTGCTAAAAAAGATCTTACCAATTCAAAAGGATTATCGTAGAAAATGGACCCCTATCTATGAGGGCCCATACATTGTGAAGAAAGCTTTCTTAGGTAGGGCTTTGATCCTCACGAATATGGATAGAAAAGATTTAGTCCTTCAAATAAACTCAGACGTTGTAAAAAAGTATCATACTTAAATAATGAGTACCCGCTAAGTTGAAAACCTGAAAGGGACAACCTAGGTAAAAATTCGGGTATAAAAAAAACAATAATAAAAAAAATATCCGCTAGGTTGAAAACCTGAAAGGGTAACCTAGACAAAAATTAGGCTACAAAAAATATAATAAATATCTGTTGGGTTCAAAAATTGAAAGGGCAACTTGAGAGAAGAAGAAAAACAACAACATCAAAAGCAAAGAATATATACGCAAAAGGACATGATCAACAATATGGATCAGACTATAACACAAGAATAAAAGTTTTTACAATACAAGGTAGACAGCTACATGAGATCCAACTTAGGATCACAACAGTAATTCTTCTTCTTAACAAAAAAAGAGAAATAAAGAAAAAGAAAAGAGGACCAAAGAGAGATCAAAGATATCAAGTCAAAAAAAAAAAAGTATAAATGATTTTCTCATCCATGATTTGATTGGTCGTGTCCAATAAAAATATTAATAAAAACCAATATATTCATTCATTCCTTCAACGATTTATATAAAAAGACTCGCATGTTGAAGTCGGGAAAATGACTCGCACCCAAAGCCAAGAAAATGATATGTATGTTGAAGCCGAGAAAATGAATACAAAGTCGAGAAAATCACCCAAATGTTGAAGTCGGAAAAGTAGAGAAGAAAGATTGGAACAAGAAGCTAATAAAAAATATTTTCATTGTGGTAAATACTTTTTTTTTTTCTTTTTTTCTTCTCGTCTATTGTTTTGACATTATTGTTGTTATAGAGTTTTCTTTTACTATTTTATGCACGTATGATGTAAACAAGAAATATTTTGGTTTCACGATAAAGTTTTGGAATTAACTAATAAGAATCAAAGTCGATTGGTGTATGATCGTCTACTTCTTTAACAAACTTGTGATCTCTCATCTTTAACAAACTTGTGATCTCTCATCTTTTGTTATTACCATCGCCGGTCCACGCTATATATGCGCCGCCGACCTGAGAATCTGCTCTTAAATTTTTATCATTTATAGTTTGTAAAAGTCAAAAAGTAATAAAAGTATTTCGTTAAAATAAAATGATACACTAATCAATATGCAACACACCACTCTAATTATTATTATTATTATCACTATTATGTTGTTAATTTATTTTGATATGTATATGTATAAAATAGAATTAATAATAAAATGGATCAACACATAAATATTTTCTACCCAAGGACTACGTGAGTTTTGATTTCCCTATTGCACTTGGGGATACGTAGGAGCAAAGTCTTCTTTCCCTTGTCAAACCAAATTATATATATATATATATATATATATATATATATTTCCTTCTTTTATTAATGTAAATAATTTATTTTCTTTTTATTATTTATTCTTTTTGGGGTAAAAATAAATAAATAGTTTGTATATAATTAATTATAGGGTAATCGTTTTAACGGACGTTATAGGATGATAATACTTTCCTTACTCGTAATCGATTCTCGAATTCGAATTTTTGGTTTAAAAATCATTATTTTAGGTTTTATCCAATTTTCCATTCCAATGGTAGTAATCTGTGCCTTCAAAATAGGGAGGTATGTGGATGATCCTCCTTCAGGAATATAGTTAGCTTTTGATCTTTTTTATTTTGATCTTTTTCTCTTACATTGTTAAATGTAATTTTCTAGAGAGCCTTACTCTGATGCCAATTAATGTAGCTAAAATATCACTAAAAGGGGGGTTGAATAGGGACTTTGTTGTTTTAAAAAAATTTCACGTGTTTTGAAATGCTATCCTCTCTAAGAGGATGCGAATCCGATGATAGAAATTTAAACCTTTAAATTTAAGCTGAATAAAGGAAAGAGAAAATATAGAGAATGACACACAAAACCTTTATACTGGTTCACCCAATGAAGGCTACATCCAATCCTCACACACTTGTGAGTTTTTACTAATGATCAAACTGATCAACCTCTCACAGAGGTTGATTACACTGTGTGTATTCTTCAGCTATTTCCAAGTATAACTCGCATGAAAATTACAAAGTGATATTGGTATGATATTTCTCTTTACTTAAACACTTTCTAAAAAGATATTTCTAAGATCTAGTGTAGGGTTATAGAAAGTATAAAGACAAGATGGAAATTTCTCTTGATAGCTTTAGGAAACTTTCTCTTTTTATGCAATATAGTTGTGTGTCTTATGATGAAGTGTTCCCTGCTTTTTATAGAGATCTTGATATGCTCTTTCCAAGTGACAAATGATTTATAACCATTGGGGTCTTCAATCAAAATGTGCAAGGTCTTTCATCATATTTACAGGATTACCATCCATATGTCCTTGGACTGGTTTAGTCCATCCTCTTACAAGAGGTTCAAACCGCCTAGGAACATGGACTTGAGTTGTCCTTTTCATTTTCATTCTTCAAGACATGTGAAGGCTACATCTTTATCTTGTTATCTACTAACTTTTTGTAGGTTGATGTTGAATCATTTTCAGCATGTGAGAGAGATGCGTTGGGTCGCCTTCAATGATGTTGACTATAGACCCACCCTTTAACCTAATACAATATGTCCTCGTACCGATTCAATCTATCCTTTGACTTCTTAATTTGACTTTCTTTATTAATTCATTCTTCGATATTGGATTGTATTCTCCTTTTTGATTAAAAAAAGCATTGTTTCATTGAGGATAATTATTTGGCCATTTTGAAGCTTCATCCTCTAGGAGGTCATTCTCTCGTATTCCAATCCTCCATATTTGAATCAGATTTTTCTCCTTTTTATCTTAATGATGAATAACCTATTTTCTTATATGGATTCACTCAAACACACAAATTAGTCATTAACCACAATCATAATCTTTTAAATAATTTTGTATTATTAAAACCATTTGAAAGAGATTTTTTCTCAACAATATGCTTACTTGGGTCTTTCTTCATACGCTTGCTTTTATCTGGGCGGGAACAAAACTGAACTTAGTTTTTGGACCTTCAAAAGTAAGCATATGGCTAAGTCAAAAGCAATATGTTGCTTAATCTATCAAAATCTTTTACCTTCCATAAGAATCATTAACTTTTATTGTTGGAGTTAGATGTTGTGTTGCTTGAATAATCAAAGTTAGAGGTAGATGTAAAGTTGTGTGATTTAAAATTAGTGGCATGAGCAACTTCACTTTTGTTTCATTATCAGAGTCAATGCAACTTTAGAAGATGACGCATATCAGAAGCAATACTTTGCAATGTGTATCAAACTTTAAAGGCATGTTAAATATTGTTCATCATAGCATGCATAAATATTGTTCATCAGAGAGCATGTTGGAATATTGTTCATCAAAGCATGTACAAATATTGTTCATCTGAGCATGTAGAAAAAAATTTCATTAGAGGCTGCACAAATATTGTTCATTAGAGGCATGAAAACTACAAAAGCACGCATAATTTTTGGAGATAGATGAATTCTTCAGAGACAGTCTTCAAACTCAAATTTCAAAGGCAAATATTAGAGGTAGATGCGCGTTCTTTTCTAGAATATGCATTTGCCTAAAATTTCATCCTCTGATGATATATTTTAATATTTATTCCATTCCCCTTTTTTTTCTAATTTCCGTTGCACTCACTCCAACAAACAGGTATGTAAGCAACATATTTTTTTTATAAAAACCAATACTATTTATTTTTTATCTTTATATATATATATATATATACATGGAAATCCAAATTGTTTATTATTACTGAATATTTAAAAAAATTCTATGGAGAGGATTTGTTTAGAGGTAATATTCTGAGTTGCTTCAGAGATAATGATGGGTGCATTTGTTTCAATAAAAAAATTATTTTTTTAAACCAAAAATCATTTTTTAGGGTTTAAAGAGTGTTTGTTTCATATTTTTTTAAAACTATTTTGTTAGAAAAATCATTTTTTATTTAATATATATATATATGTGTGTGTGTGTACATTGATATTGGTATTAGGATAGCATCATGTAAATCGGTATAGATAGCGCATCATGTAAAATAATATGAATAGAACATCATGTAGATTATTTTTCATGAGGGTTTAAAAGGTGTTTGCTAGAAAAATCAAAGGTTGATATTTTTTTATCAAAGTAGTATTTATTCATTTTTTTTTTAAATTGCTCATTTTTTTATGTATTACTTTTTAGCTCAGTGTCTAACATATATGTATTTTTTTTTTTTGTTTTTGAATGTTGATAAACAAGAGATACAAATCACCTTGAAGATTTGATATCATATTTTTGTCATTCAATGTACTTTGAATATGTTTTGTTAGCTGATATGTGTAATTGTTTACAGGGTTAATTTTGTTTTATTTGTAACTTTTGAAGTACTTTTTCAAGTTTGTTAATTATGAATTCATTTTGTTTTTATGTTTTATTGCAAATTTGTTGCATTACAAACTTGTTAGTAATTATTTTATTAGATTTGATTATAATTTTATTAGTTTTCCTTGTATACAAAGGTTTAGTTTAGCCTATTTTAAAAAAAATGAAAAATATAACATTTAAATATTTTAATGTGAATAAGGCTTTTAAATAGGCATATAGGGCAGACCATGATAGGCCGTAGGCCAGGCCCAGGCTGAAAAAAAGTCTATGATATGTCATAGACCTAAAAAATTCATCGTAGGCCAGACTCAGGCCTTTCAAAGCTTGACCTGACTTAGCCTATTCCGATCCCTAATGGTAGCCATTGCCTGAAGTTGAATAGTTTCCAGTATATGTTCTTAGAGTCTAGTAGTAGGTTGTGGTGGAGGATCATTGTTCTCTGGTGGAGAATTGTTCCTTGGCCTTCCACGTCCTCCAAGTCTTTCTTCCATAATTTTGTATATCAACCACAAAATATTAAGTTGTTCAGACTTAATATTAAATTGAGTTAATATAAAATTTCAATGAAATCAAATTTCTTATATGCTTTAAGTATTAATATATAACATCCTCATTTCTATTTTCAAAATAAAGAAATAAAAATCTTACACCCAAATAGGAACACATAATAAGTGCCATATAATATTCAAGTGAATCTTGAAATTTGAAATGAATATTTTGCATTGAAATAGGTCATTAGTAGAACTAGTTATTATGAAAATAAAAGATATAGAGCACTTGTTTGATTGGGTTTGTAATATGGTATTTTACTTTTATAAAATAATAAAATTAAAAAATCCAATTGGCAAGTGTTTTCAAAATTGTTTTGATTTTCTATTTTTAGAAAGAGAAAAATGGAAACATCTTTTTGATGTTTTGCTTCTATATTTTGAGTTTCAAAAACACACAGAGAATTGATACATCTTATTAACAACATTAATGTAAATATATAAAGAAAAAAATTACGCTAATTTTATAATATTATGTTTTTTTTTTTAAAGTTTAGCAGCGCTTTCCTTAGTATGAGTGTGTGTGTTATTTTTCATTTTTTGTTTTGTGAGTGGATGTGTTGGGTGGTATTCATGTTTGAGTGTTTTGGATTGTTTTTAGAAAATTGTTATTATTAATAATACTTAAGGGATATATGCATTTTTTTAAAACAAAAAACATAGGGGTGAAATTCCCACCTACTAATAAATACCCGCATATAAAATATTTTTATAACAATCATATGAGTTGTATTTACAAGACATCAATAAATTTTTATTTATTAATCATAATTTCATAAATTTTAAATAAGTTTATTGATCATAATATCATAAATTTTAAATATGACAATTGAACTCGGATCTAATAAATACTCAAAAAAATGAGAGAAAAACAATTTAAATGAATGATTTTGATGTAAAAATAATGATTTTAAAATATTTAGAGATGAATAAAAAAAGAAAGGTGTTAGACGATCATGTTTATAAAAAATATATCAATTACAAAAATTTCTCTTGTTTAAAATATCAATTTGCAAATATATATATATATATATAT
>JBBPBS010001012.1:5297834-5317899 GCA_037974835.1 Cicer judaicum
ATTAGTATTTAATTTTTTAAAAGATATTTTAAAAATTAGATTATCAATAATTTTTTTTCATTTTTTCCATCTCTAGAACTATTTAAAAAAATTAGATCACCAAACATAATTTTTTGTTATTCTCTTTACCTAAAAGTAGTTTTAAAAATTTGATTTATAAAACAAATTTTAAAAACAAAAATGAAAAACTTAGATTCTTGAGATGATGGAATTATAGTGTGATAATATAATGCAGTTTATTTCACTTGCGTTGGTTGAAAAATAATATTAGTGTATGTAATTTTTAAGATGTAAAATTAGAAATCACGTAGTTAAATGATTACATATTACTTTATTTATTTTCACATTTTTTTTAGAGGGATGTTTTTTAGTAAATATTATACATCTGTCTCTAGTATGAAATTGAGGTTTGAGATTGTGTAAACGTTTCTTTTTGCAGTAGATACTTTTGACTCATGTTAGTCGGAGAGTAAGAATTATCTTGATTAATCTAATAACACAAAATGAAAATTATGTATTTCACGAACAACTATCCAACGAGACATCACAATGAGTTGGCAGATTTTATGATCCTATATTAATTGGATAACCACTCATGTTTGGTTAGATAAATACTTTATTGGTTAATTTACTCCTTTGTGACAAAAAAATTTGTGCCTTTTAGATTCCCTCATTTCAATAAAAGATTCAACTTTATTTTTATCGTTAAAAAAGAATAACGTTGATTGTGATGAGATAATAAAAAACGCAAAGCAAGAATATATTTGCTTCCACATGATTTTCATGAAACATGGAGATAAAAAATTTAAACTCCTTACATTGTTCTACTTACATTTCATCTCCAACTTTTAATACATATATCTTTATTTATTTTTTATTTAAACATATGTCTTCTTATATTTTAATTGTAATAGCACAACATATTAATGAATTGATTTTCAAATTCAATTAATGCCTATTATTAAATTATGTGTTAGTTAATATCTAGTTTATATTAACATAAAAAAGAAGAAGAAACAAAAATAAAAACATTAAAAGAAAGTATATATATGCATTAAATTGTTTACATGTCTTATGGTTTGTGAAACTGAATAGTCTTGTTGTGTTTGCCTTGGGGACCACTACCCCTATATATAACTATTATTAGTTATATCCCAAATTGCAGTATTACTAATTCAGCCCCTCATTAAATTAGAAACCGCCTGGTATCTACACTATTAATTTTCATAATTATTATGCTCTTTAGCCATAAACTATTATATATTATTTGACCCCTAGTTTATTGGCTAATTATATAATGAACCTAACACACTTTATTAATTAATTACATATGTGACCCATAAATCTTACAATCTCCCACTGTTCACACATGTATCCTTATGAGTGTGTTAGACTTTATGATGTCAAAAAATGTCATTATAATTACCTTGAGCCTAATCCAAATTGTCCCGTCCATTAATCGTATCAGCACATGGAATCAAAGAGGCTTTCGTCATAATAAGCATAACTAAACCCATCAATGATCACCCGCACTGACACAATTAAATGACATAGACCCATTATGAAAAGTGTAGCATGAAAATTACATGAAGTTGGTCAACGCATGTCAATTTTCAACTGGTCCTACTTTACCGAATGAGATCATACTATAACTTAAATGTACAAAGTAACCAAAACTGAATATTTTAAACTTTATTTCTGATCAGAAAATCCAAATACAATGTATTTGTATTTTACAATTAAACATAGAACATAAATTACATAATGGACGAAACTCCCACTAAAATCAAGATCCCTCAAACTGTAGCACACCCATGTGAGCAGTATGCTCATGAAAGACCTTGGGTGGTAGACCTTTAGTGAGCGGATCCGCAATCATGGAGTTTGTCCTTAAGTGTTCTATGGATATCTGTCCACTTTGTACCTTCTCTTTAACAACTAGGAACTTAATGTCAATGTGCTTTGACTTGGTTGAGCTCCTATTATTGTTAGAATACAGGACTGCTGATCTATTGTCACAATACAACTTGAGTGGTCTTTCAATCCCTTCAACTATTTTCAGCCCCGTGACAAAATTTCTTAGCCAAATGCCCTGGTCAGATGCCTCATGAATTGCTACGAATTCTGCTGCCATGGTTGAGGAAGCAGTAAGACCTTGCTTGGCACTACGCCAAGAAACTGCTCCACCAGCTAATAGAAAGACATAGCCTGAAGTTGATCTTAAGTTGTCTTGGCATCCCGCAAAATCCGAGTCAGAGTACCCAGTGATCTCTAACTGGTCTGACCTCCTATATGTGAGCATGTAGTTTCTTGTTCTCTTCAAATATCTCATGACCCTCTTGGCTACTTTCCAATGGTCAAGACCTGGATTGCTTAAATATCTGCCTAAAATCCCTACTATGAACGCTATGTCTGGACGCGTACATACTTGGGCATACATAAGACTCCCTACAGCTGAAGCATAAGGGATCTTTTTCATTTCTTGAATTTCCAAACTTCCCTTAGGGCATTGTTTGAGACTAAACTTGTCTCCCTTAGCAACTGGGGTGTCCCCTGGTTTGCAATCCTGTAATCCAATCCTTTTGAGAACCTTATCGATATAGCTCTTTTGTGACAATCCAAGAATACCTCGAGATCTGTCTCGGTGTATCTGAATTCCTAATACAAAAGAGGCGTCACCAAGATCTTTCATCTCAAAATGCTTTGATAGAAATTTCTTAGTTTCGTGCAACATGCCTATATCGTTAGTGGCAAGCAGTATGTCATCAACATACAAGACCAGGAAAATATGTCTGCTCCCACTGAACTTATGATACACACAATCATTAACTGTATTCATCTCAAAACCAAATGAGAGAATTACTTGATGAAATTTATGGTACCATTGACGAGAAGCTTGTTTTAGCCCATAAATGGATTTTCTTAGTTTGCACACCATATTCTTTGGGTCTCCCAACACAAAGTTTTCTGGCTGCACCATATAGATCGTCTCATCAATGTCGCCATTGAGAAACGCTGTCTTTACATCCATTTGATGAAGCTCCAAATCAAAGTGAGCAACAAGAGCCATGATTATTCTTAAAGAGTCCTTCGATGAAACCGGAGAGAAAGTCTCTTTATAATCAATCCCTTCCTTTTGAGTATAGCCTTTAGCTACAAGACGTGCCTTATATCTCTCCACATTACCATTGGAATCCCGCTTGGTTTTAAAAATCCATTTGCAACCAATGGGTTTCACTCCTTCAGGCAATGGGATAAGTTCCCAAACTGAATTGTCTTGCATAGACTTATACTCCTCATTCATTGCTTCGATCCACTTATCTGAATGGGAATCTTGCATGGCTTGATGAAAGTTGATCGGGTCGTCTTCCGTCATGCCAACATTTTCCTCTACTTCATTGATAAATACTACATAATCATCCGAAATAGCATTTTTCCTTTCTCTAGTGGATCTCCGCAATGGAGCTGGCTCTTGAGGCACTTGTTCTTGAGGATCTTGAATTTGATCTGGATTTTGTTCTTCCTGAACAACCAGATCATCTTGAGTTTGTTCAATAATGGGAAAGTCAACTTGTGGAAAAATCAGTTCTAGAATTGTTACTGATTCTTCCTCAAAGACAAAATCTTTAACCTTAATCTTCCCCCCAAACTCAATATCCTCAAAGAACGTTGCCGTTCCCGTCTCAAAAATTATTCTCAATTTTGGATCATAAAATTTATAGCCCCTTGATTTTTCTGAGTACCCTATAAAATAGCTGCTAATTGTTCGCGGTTCAAATTTCTTTTCATTCGGCCTATAAGGCCTTGCCTCAGCTGGACATCCCCAAACATGAAGGTGCTTCAGACTAGGCTTACGCCCAATGCAAAGCTCATAAGGTGTTTAGGTTGCTGCCTTAGTTGGTACTCTATTAAGAATGTATGCTGCTGTTTTTAATGCCTCTCCCTAGAGTGACTCTGGCAAGGTGGAATGACAAATCATACTCCTTACCATATCCTTAAGAGTCCTGTTTCGTCTTTCAGCTACACCATTCATGCTGGGTGACCCCGACATAGTGTATTGTGGGACGATTCCACATTCCTCTAGGTATTTGGCAAATAATCTCGGACGTTGTTCACCTGGACCGTCATATCTGCCGTAGTATTCACCACCACGATCAGATTTGACCTTTTTAATTCTCTTATTAAGTTGATTCTCAACTTCTGCCTTAAAGGATTTGAACACGTCTATTGATTGGGACTTTTCGTGAATTAGGTAAAGGTAGGCATATCTAGAATAATCGTCTATGAATGATATAAAATATTGTTGACCATTCCAAGAAGGAGTTGGAAATGGCCCACAGATGTTCGTATGTATCAATTCTAAGACGTCTGTAGCTCTATATGCGCCTAATTTCTTATCTTTAGTCTGTTTTCCTTTAATGCATGCTACACAAACGTTAAAGTCTGTGAAGTCAACTGGATCTAAAATTCCATCTGACACAAGTCGTTCAACTCTATTTCTAGAGATGTGACCTAGACGCTTGTGCCAAAGCACTCCTGAATTGAAATTGTCAATTTTTCACTTAGTACCACGTGATTCCACACTCAAGGTTTCATTATAGTTAACCACAGTTTCCAACAAATAACGATTATCATAACCAGAAAGTAAACCGGTTCCAACAACATTCGAATTTAAAGACAAGGTATATTATTTATTCCCGAATGAACAATAATATCTTAATTTGTCCAAATAAGAAATAAAGACCAAATTCCGTCTAAATGACGGTACAACAAAAGTGTCTTCTAAATCCAAATAATGACCGGAACTTAATAATAATCTAAATTTTCCTATGGCTTCAACTTCTACCTTCTTCCCATCTCCTACATAGATGCATCTTTCAGCACCACTAGGCTTTCGGAAGTTCAGGCAACCCTGCATTGAAACACTGATGTTAGTAGTTGCACCAGAGTCTAACCACCAAGTGTTTCCAGGTACTGAAGCTAAATTAACCTCAGAACAGACCAAAGACAGAATCATACCTTTCTTAACACGCCAAGCGTGATATTTGGCACAATCCTTCTTCACGTGTCTAGAACTCCTGCAGAAGAAGCAGTTGTTGTCCTTAGTCTGCTTCTTTTGTTCTGGACCCTTATCAGCAGCTTTGTTCTTGGGCTCCTCAATTCTTTTCCTTTTGCCCTTGTCTTTAGAGATGCTAGTAAAGTGAGCGCTTTCAGTCCTATCTTGCTTCAACCTGTCCTCTTCTTGCACACATAATGAAATGAGCTCATTAAGAGTCCATTTCTCCTTTTGACAATTATAAGTCACCTTAAACTGACTGAATTGTGAAGGAAGAGACAACAATACTAAATGAATGAGTAAGTCATCTGACAACTCAAGCTTTAGTCCTTTAAGCTTAGAAGCAATGTTGGACATCATCATAATGTGCTCTCTTATATTTCCCTTGCCTTGATACTTCATGGAAATTAAATTCTGAAGCAAATAACTTGTTTCAGCCTTATCACTTTTTTTCAAAGCGTTTTTCCATCTCAACAAGGAAATTTTTAGCTGTAACTATCTCATCCGAGACAGCACCTCTAAAGACCTCAGGAATGCCACGCTTTATGATCATAAGACTTATGCGATTTGAGCGATCCCATTTCTCATACTCTAATTTTTCCTCAGAAGAACTAGAGTCCTTAGGAGTAGGGGGTCGTTCAATTCTTAATGCAAGGTCTAGATCCATGCAGCCAAGAACGATCAGAATGTTCTATTTCCATTCCTTAAAATTTGTCCCATCAAGGACAGGAATAGAACTCAAATTTGCAGATATGGAAGCAATAGATGCTGTGAGTTAAATAAAGAATGAAACTTAGAAACTCACATTATAGGAAAATAAATCAATAAATAAATAAATACATATGTTCAAATCATGGAATTTAACCCATCTCAAGATACCCAGTAACACCAACTGCTAGTGGTACTCTTGTTGCAACGATCAAATATTGATAATAAGACATGTCAAACAATAAACCTTCCTTTGGGCCGATTTAATGCTCACATGTATACCAAATAATTGTCACACATTTATCATTGCAGGTGTACATGTGATTCTGCCAAATATTAACCTTCCTTTGGGCCGGTCAATATCCGCATGAATAAACATATACACAGCCATTTGACACTCTTCACGAGCAATTTATACAAGAGATGTCACTTTGGCGACATCAAGTTTCAATTAACTCATTCAAAATGTCATACTTAACTTGAACATATATTTATTATATCCAAATAAAACAATATTTAAAAAAAAATATTGTTCACTAATATAAACTGTGTTTCATTAGTATTTGATAATTATAACAATCTGGTGCTAGATTATTATTCTACTCCCAATAATAATACCCATCATCACCACCGTTGAATGCGTTACTCTGATCATAAGACGTGAAGCTATTAATATCCGGTGGCAATGGAGGAAGCTCTATGCTGTTGGTGTTGGCAATATTGTTGCTAGCAGTAGAACTACTAACATCATCGTTAAAAAAAATAACTTGTTGGTTAAAATGGAAATTTCCATTATTGTTGTTTTTAAAACTAGCCTCCAACGTGGCAACAGGAAGTTGAGGAGGAATATTATTAAATTTGTTTAAATAATTATTATTTTCCTTCCCGTAACTGTAACCGTAAGAAGAGGAAGTTATAACAGAAACCGGGCTACAATTAACAAGGGAAGAGGGCTGTGGTATGCAGCAAAAAAAAAGAAAATTAAAAAAGAAAATAAAACAAAATATGGATTCCATAATTTATATATCCATATTTCCAAATTACAAACTCTAAGATTTCAATCATGTCAAAATTCCCAAATTGAATCTTAAAAACAAATACAATAACCGAATTTCATCATGAATTAAACATGGTAAGCTCTGATACCAATTGTTGGAATTTCCCTACAACCTTATGCTCAATAATCCATGTCAATTACATGATGAATAACCAAAGGTGAAAGCGTACCTGTGGGAATTGCCATTGATGAAATCCTGGGATGATGATGATAAAGTCAATGGGTTGGGTGATCTTTCTCAGCAAAATACCCTAAAGACCTTTCTCTCTTGATGAGGATAGAGAGAACCAGATAGTTTTCGCCTTAGGGTTTGTGAAACTGAATAGTCTTGTTGTGTTTGCCTTGGGGACCACTACCCCTATATATAACTATTATTAGTTATATCCCAAATTGCAGTATTACTAATTCAGCCCCTCATTAAATTAGAAACCGCCTGGTATCTACACTATTAATTTTCATAATTATTATGCTCTTTAGCCATAAACTATTATATATTATTTGACCCCTAGTTTATTGGCTAATTATATAATGACCCTAACACATTTTATTAATTAATTACATATGTGACCCATAAATCTTACATAGAGGGTAAGTGTCTAAATTTATAGGTAATTTGTAGGGTTTTTCTTTCAACGGTAACTAATTAAATTGAACAAGCCTTGTTTGGATCACAAGTTAGTATTACGCGCTCTCTCGCGGGAATGAATCAATTTCCACGGTAATTAAATCTTTTTTTTTTTTAATTTATTTTAGAGTAAATCTTTTACATTTATTATTTATATTTGATAATTTTTATTTTTATTTTTATTCTTATTAGCTGTCTATATTTTATTAATTAAGATTAAAAAAAATATACAGCTGTGTTTTTTTCATTTAAACGTAACTAATGAATTAATAACCTTGTTTTTAATTCTCTCTCTCTTGATTTTTATAATTGATTCGATTAGATTAATTGGAACTAAAGCAAGAGACTATTTATGAAGTTTCGTTGCAAATTGATTGCTCCTTTCTGTCTATCCTGGGAAGTGCTGATATCAATTGATGGAACTGACATAATAAACTTTCATTTTTCCATTTGAAACATTCCTTAGGAGCATTATGATTAGAACTAATCACAATAATATATACAACGAAAGATCAAAACAGCAGGGTTGGCTCCTACACTTCTCCAATTTGAGGTAATTCAAAAATTCATGTCCGTAATGTTATTTAGGCAGATTAATTTATTAATATTGCTAAATTTGTCTTTAATTTAAATTAGATCACCTGCATATGATAGAGGTAAAAGTTGAGAATGTTTATAGAGTAAGTAGCAGATGCATATCTCAGACCATAATATAATTGGAGCCTTGGTTATCCTGTCAAAGTTAGCTTTGGTATAATGGTTGTAATGAAGTAGAACCTATTGAGTTCTATAGTGCTTGAGTGTCAAGATATTTCCTATATAATGTTTGATGGAATGTCAAAATTTAAATCTCATTGTTTTGAATGAATCTGTATGTAGCTATGTTAATCATGCAGACTTGACACTTTCACTCGTGTTCCATTGTGTGTCTAATCAGTTCTGCGCCTAAAATTTGTAAATTGACGTTCACTTGATGATAGTTTCATTGAGTTATTTGAAAAGGCTCTTTGAGCTAATTGAAAGCCAAAAACAAAATTAGTGTTGATAAGCTGAAATTCCTCTTTTTGCAAGTTTATTATTCTTAACCACCATTAGGCTATCTTTTAAACTGCCACCAAGTTGTAGAGGACATAATAGATTCAATTTCACCTCCTAAGCTTCCAATGGGGCAAAAAAGTATTATCATTCAACAGTGGTAGCTTGTTTAGTTTATTGGTTGACTTGCAAATTTTTTGGATAATAATTTTCATTCAGGTGAATAACTATTGTTTTTTTAAAGCTTCAATTTAAGTGGGTTTGGTATCGGGAGACTGCAGAAAATGTCCTTCAACATTCGTGTTTTTGTACTATTAACTGGTCTTTAAAGCTTGAATTTAAGTGGTGCATGCAAGGTTGTGGATTTAAAATTAGCAGCATCAGTGTTTGGTATTTTGATGATATTAGCAGCATGAGTTCATGATTGTTCTATTGGTGGGCATGATATTTGGTGAGCTGGCTGAAATGGTGTACATTTAGACAAAGTGAGGAGATCACAGTCTTGGTGTTTCTTATTGTTGTAGTTTTGATGTAGATTTTATGGATAAATTTTTAAAGAGGAAACTACGGTGAAATGAGCGAGAATCCTGTTCTCAACAACAATGAAATTAAGCAAGAGAGAAATCAATATCCTTAATTAAGTTTCAAGCTGTATATTTTTCTGTATGTTGTTGCAGTGTAGAATTGATTTTCTTAAAATCTGTTGCTACCATTGTTTTTAAAGTTTGAGTTTCCGTAACAAGTTTTCCTACAGCAATTGTTACCAACAATGTCTTGATTAGTTTCATCAATAGTTTCTATCTTTATGAAATGTAGGTTTGAAAAATTGGACAAACAGGTGAAGTATGAGTAATACAAGCAGTTGCAGGGTTGATCTTCAATTATGCATAATTTGACTTGTTAATCTGCACATAAGACATGTAATTGGTTTTAAGCCATTGTTGAATGATCTTCAATTATGCAGGGTTGGCCTCTCCCTTGATGAATGAACTTCAGAAGCTTGTTCTTTCTCTGCCATATGTGTAGGTGCAACTTTGGATCTTTTTGATTGATTCCGCATTAGACACTGGATTACGCGCTCTCTCACGGGAATGAATCAATTTCAATAGTTATAAAATCTTTTTTTTTTTTTGTTAATTTATTTTTGAGTAAATCTTTTACATTTATTATTAATAATCGAATTTATTATTAATAATTGATTTATTAATTTCTTGTGCCCAAAACCCAAATATAATGTTTTTCTTTCCTTTTTTTTTTGTTGATAAATGCTGTCTTTTGCTTTCAATGGTAATTAATATTCTAAGTTAATACAGCTGTGTTTGGATTAACTAAAGACATAATCTTAGCCTGCGCGGTAATGACAGTGAACTTTAACTCAAAGGTAATAATTAATTTTGTTGTTTAGTTATTATTTTCAAATTCATCTCTCTATCTTTCTCATCACGTTTCCCCTTTTCTTGATTTTTATAATTGATTTGATTTGATTAATTGGAAATAAAGCAATAGAGAGATGAATTTGTGTACATGATACTTCATATGTACTTTATATGTGTGTTATTAATATTAGTTCTACGTATATCATAATGCTCCTAAGGATGAGAAACATGTAAAATCCAGTGGTTTGGTAATAGTGTCTTTATTTAAATGGTGTAACTGTGAAAATAGAGACTGAACTCTACAGTTATTAATCTTCATTTGAGAAATAAAGCTATAGATTATTTATGAGTTTTACTTACAGAGTAGTTTATTTGTATCTGAAGTTTTCTTGCAAATTAATTGCCCCTTTTGTATCTGTCCTCCTGAGAAATTTATTTGATTGTGTGCTCTGTCCATTCAAGTGCAGGAATAAGAGAACAAAACATAGCTGCAACTTAATTATTTTTATTATATCATAAAGTTAAGTAAGAGATTATTAAGAGAATATCCAGAATTAAAATTCATAATGTCCTTTTCTTTGTATGCTGCTGCAGGATTGAGTTTCTTATTGACATATTCTACCATTGTTTTCAAATCAGGTTAATTCAATTTTATTAAAGAATTTTACTTTCTTAATTTGTCTCCAAAACCATTCGATCATATGATACTTTTCTTCATTTCTCTGTTTCAATGTTGCCTTTTCATAATTTAGTTTTTCTAATTTTTTTATTCTTTAAACCAGCTTCTAGAATTAATTCTCCTTCTATGTATTCCCTTTCAAAATTCAAAAACTCTTGTCATCTTTGCAGCATTTTATGTATATCCTATCATGTCTCTATGTAATTAATTGACTTCAATAACTATTAAACAGTCTTGGATTATTGAACGACACTATGTAATCCAGAGAACTTTACTATAACATTTAGTGTCCTAGCTGCACAACTTATGTATCTATCAAATAATATGGTAAGCATAAGTTAGATTTTGTCACATGTTTACGACCTATATAGATGCATAAACGGATTGAAACCAAAAGATTAGGTTATTATTGCTGAAGAAATAAAACATACATATTTACAAACTTATATGTTTAGATGTACCAATGAATTTGTGTATATTTACATGATACTTTACATGTGGGTATGTTAGTTTGCACGTGGCTTCTTTTCAGATGATGATTGATGACCTGTTATAAAACTAGATTAATAACTTTAGAGCAATATGATGACTAGTACAAATCATATTTAATATATAGTAAGAAAAAATGTGTTTATTCACAACAATTCTTTGTTACAGCACAACACAGGCTTCCAAGAAAAAGATTAGAAGCCTATAACATTAAAGCAGAAGGAGTTATTACCATGTGATTAAGCTATGAAAGCTTGCAGTTGCAAAATAAGTCTCTTGGAGGTTGCAAATATAAGAAGGCAACATTACCTACATTAACAGACTTGCTATATGTTTGGCCTTTTACTAGACTCTCTCATCATGGTAGTTAATTGCTCTTCTTTAGTCTTGTTTTCATCTCCACCTTTGTCATCAACTTTTGTATAACAATTTTCTTTTGTACTTAAGCAGAACCTGTTGAGATATTACCTAATACGGACTCTTGATCAAGTCATAATTATTTATGTAGAGTTCCTGAATAATGTTTGATGGAATTTTGAAATTTAAATCTCTTGTGAACGAGGTAGAAGATATCTAGTGTTTCGTGTTGATGTTGAATGAATATGTATGTGGCTGGCTATGTGTACAATATGTGGCATCATGCAGACTTCAACCCTTTCACTAATCTAATTATCTCCACTGCCTTGAATTTTGAATGAGGAATTTGGTTTGCTTTTCGATAATTGGTTTATTAATTTACCAATTGGATAATTAAAATGCCACAGGGCTTGTTATTAGTTATATCTAAAGTTGGTCAATAAAACAAAAAAGAAGCC
Organism: Cicer judaicum; assembly: GCA_037974835.1. NCBI lineage: Eukaryota > Viridiplantae > Streptophyta > Magnoliopsida > Fabales > Fabaceae > Cicer > Cicer judaicum. The sequence goes on from JBBPBS010001012.1 coordinate 5,309,675, forward strand.
ATAAAGTGGGGATTTGTCAACCATGTTTATAGTAATTTCATTATGTTTCAATTCTTGATTTATTTGTCAACTTTCCAATGTATGTAAAATCGGTTTCGCGTCTAAAATTTGGCAATTGACGTTCACTTGACAACAATTTAACCAAGTCTTTTTAAAAGGCCCTTTAAACTTGAGACAACCCAAAAATAAAATTTCTGTTGATAAGCAGAAATTCCACTATTGACTATCTCAAAGTTGTAGAGTGCATAAAGAATAAAATTTCTGGTTCGCTTTTGCATTTGAGACTTCAGCGTCTTTGGTTTGCCCATGTTCTCTTATTTGTGGGTTATCTAGAATTGAATTTTTAATGTTCCAGATTTATGATTTGAAAGGTAGTTCTTTTGTGGTTAAGTTGCCACAAGTATATGGTTATCGCAATTTTGGAAGTGCTTGACTAGTGATTATGTCCTCATGGTTTTCTTTGTGAATTTAACTTATTAGCATATTCTCCTTTTATTAGCATACTGTTGCATCTTTAGAGAAATTGTACAAGTAAGAAGATATTATTCTTTAGATCAAACTTGTAAATAATTTGTTTCTTTCTTAATTTGTGCATTTGACACTTCTATATTACCTTCATCTATTTTAATTTACTGAAGTATAACTCAACCTTTTCTTCCTTTCACAGTGAAGAAGTATAACTCTACCGGATGGTAAGGCCACTAAAGCAACCAATTTAGCCTTTATGAAAAATAAAATTTCTACTTTATCAAAAGGCCTCAAATAATAATTTACTTAATAAAGTCTCAAATTTTAATATTTTTAATATTTTGTCAACAATATTAAATCAATTGAAAAAGAAATATTATATTACATCAATTATAGTAATTTAGTAATGTCGTGTTAAAATTTAGAAAATTCTTTTAAAATTTGTCGGACCGGCCTTGACATCTATGTATAGATTGGTTTGTCCTTTTTATGATAAGTTCAATTATGTAAATTAGTTGTTTTCTTTCTATTAACAAGGTAAATTAATTTGAATGAGAAAAGTATTACCACCATATACGATGGCAGTTTATTGCATGTTATTGGAGTTGCCAGTTTATTGCTTGAGCATAAAAAACACATCGGCGAAGTATTGGCAGCACATGGGTGTCGTTAACATCAATGAAGACATTATTATTGATTAATCATGTGTATTATGATGTGTTGTAGAATTATAATGTGTTATTATGATTGTTTGTGGAGGGATTTTACCTCTTATTTCCTCAACACTTTTCTGCTCTTATTTATATGAATTAGTTGATAGCAAAATAAAAGCAATGGGCATCATCAACAAATTACGTTCCATGAATCTTAAATTAAGCCCTTAAATATGTACATGAATGATTCTGTATTGAAAGATTATAAATTTTCATCTTTAGGTAATTAACCTCTTCTCATTTTTTAGGAAAAATGCAAGTAGCTCAGACAATTTCAACTACAAAAACCACTTTATCATCCTTTCAACAGAGACTCGAATTTACCAAAACACCAATTAAAAGTTTGGAGTTATCATACAGTAATTGATATATCAGTTTAACGTCTTGAGAATATTATATTTTGTAGATGTATGATTTAACTACTAACTAGATATTATAGATTTGATATATTAAATTAAAATTAAATTGTACTTCAACTTTATAAATATTACTATTTGAATTTAGAAGCAAAAATGATTAGTAGATAACAGTTGTTGAATAATACATTAGAAGTAGACAAATTTTATGTTACACAAGTGAAGTAAGTTTTGCATCATGGACAAACTTTTATCGACCATTGAATTAATAAGTTTTATCATTGGATCAAATGAGATATTTCAAGACTTAATAATCTAATGTGGAAAATAAGCTTATGTATTTTTGCAAGATGGTCTTACCTATGCACATTAGAGAAAGTTAAAAAGAAATGATCTTCAATGTGATGCTTATTATAATTTTCTATCACATTTTTTGGATACTTTCAAGATAATTGTCATTGATTTAAAAAATCGAAATTAAAATATTTTTTTTATTTAATTATTTTTGGCTTCATATTTTATAAACTTATACTTAGAACTCTAGTTTAGTTCCTTTACTGCATTTTCAGATTTCCAACATTGTAAAAGTTACATAGCTCATCAATTCTAGTCAACAAAATTCTAGTTTCTATCAAGTTATTTGTCAATTTTCCATAGTTTGTCTAATTAGTTTTAAACCAAAAACTTGGCAATTTGTGTTCACTTGATGATAATTTAACTTAGTATTTAAAAATACCCTTTGAGCAAACCAGGTTCAATTTCAGCTCTTAAGCTTCCAATGCTGCGAAAAAAGTAGTTAGAGTATACCTACTTCTCTATAAGCATTGATAGGAAAATATCCAGATTAATCAATGATTTTCAATATCAAGAATCAAATTCTAGCCATTCATTTAAAGCTAGTACAAAATTTATAACGTGTATTGAACTTGGAGTTGGATAGAATTGATAGGTCCATAATGTATTTGTGTATATTAATTTTTTTGCCTTATTGTATGAACAATCCATTTATATCTCTGTCTTCATACTTAAATATATTGTATAAATGGAGTCTCCTAAGATATATAAATATAGAGAAAAATTTCATTATTGAGAAGTGAATATTTGTATCTATTCCAAATAAAAAATGCAATTCATATTATTTTCAAGTTGAAATTTCAAATGCCTGCATCAAGTAATCTTTAAGATGCTAGAGCACTTTGTAGCTTAATTTATGCTTCCAACTTTGCTTGTTAATTTTGACAATATTATCATTTTAGTCCAATTCGGTTATCTAGACATTTAAATAAGCTGATGCATTCTCAATGACGTTACATAACTCTGTTTTAATTTCCTTAAAAGACATATTTTGTAAATCAGATATCTATAAAATTCAATATACGATTAAATATTATTAATATTCTTAAGTGTTTATGTCCATGCCATATTACCTCAACAAGAAGTCAGAGGATGCACCAATGGAGGATAAGTCAAATGGAGATTAACATCTGCTTCAACTTGTAACTTAATATATTCTGAAAAGATGACTCTAGTCTTCCATAAATTTTAGATGATTGTGTGGAATTTTCATTTTTTAGCTGTTTGTAGTATAAAATTATGACAACATGAAGCACATTCCTTCTCTCATTTACTTCAGTCTCTCCTGTTATGTGTCTCTTACTTATTATCTGTCTATGAAATAATAATGTTATTTTTATTAAGGTAGCTAGGAGTGGATATAGTAATTAAAGTTTCATGTTTGAGCGACCAGTTTTTGGAATGAAAAAAATAAAATAAAAATAGTTGTACATTGACAACCAACCTTATATTGTTGATTAGATAGTAATTAATTGATCGTAGTTTTAATTTTGGCTTAGTTGCAATTTTGGTCCCTTAGTTTAGTTGAATCGCGAAAGTAGTCTCCATTTTATTTATCCCCAGTTTTGGTCCTAAAACAGAATTTTGATCCAAAACTTGATGAAATTTCATTTTTTAAAGCTGTAATGCACCATTTATGATCATAGATTTCAAGTACAATTGTTGCAAATCAGATCTTAAGGCATGATGTGACTTAAATAAATGCAAAAAAAAAAAATCATCAAATTTTGGACCAAAATTATATTTAAGGTACTAAAACTGGAGAGAAATAAAATGGAAAGACTACTTTTATGATTCAACTAAAATAAGGAGACCAAAACTGCAATTAAGACTTTAATTTTTTTAGTATAATAATTTGTTTACCTAACAATGCATCATCCGATTTTTCAAAATGTTTTATTCCATATCTGTGGTTTATCATACAAAAATGGGAAGTTTCAAGATTGGCATGTATGTTGTACGGATCATCTTAAATAGTTGCATATGTATGCATTAATCAAGGTACATACTTGTTAGAATGAAACAAATAGACAACAACAAAATTTTGAGGATTCTGATGCATTTGCCCGTTTCTTTTTTCAAATAAGTTTAATTATTTCTTTCTGCAAGTTATTATATACCGTCTAAGTACTCCATTTTTGGATAAATAATGATTTATTGTAATTGCACATTATATTTACATAATGTGATCTTATTATGAGATGTATATTTTTTTTCTTGCTAAATTTTTAAGGTTTATTAAGTATGGTATCTATTGTCAATAATGTATATTTTTTTTCTTGGTAAATTTTTAAATAAATTTTGTAGTGGCATGTTTAGCATCATTTAGATAATTCATACTCTTTCTTAGTATCCTAGATGTGAGCTTTTGAGCGTAAACACTTAAATTCTTTGTTGTGTGATTATTCAGACGTGTATTATGCCTTCAAAACTTGCACTAATTCTAACTTGCATCACTTATAATTTATGCATACATTGAGGCAATTTTATTTGGTCGTTTGAGCCTTTCTAACTACCCTATGAAAATGTTATCCTTTGCTATCCCCTTTGAGCCTAACCTCTTTATTTTGGGTACAAGCCACATTACAAAACAAAAACCCTACTTCAATTACATCACCTTACTTGGAGTTAGGTAGAAATTTTTTGTCATGTCGTGATCAAATTCTAAGTTTAGGGTTGCTCATGGGATAGCAACCTTTTAAGTTTGGGGTGGTGATTCTCAACAAAAAAAAATTAAGAAAAAGAAAAAGAAAAAGAAAAAAGAAGAAAAGAAGAAAAAAACATGATAAATAATATCTTCTTGGTTCTTTTGTCAATGTTTGAGAATCTCCGGAATGAAAAGGTGAAGAAAAAAAAATGGTAGAATAATTTGGAAATATATGCCTAACTCCAAGTAGTAAAGTCCTCCAAAAATGTATGTGTTTGCTGCATTGTGATTGCTAACTAGAATTTTTTCAAGCCTATGGTAGCGTGGTGCATGTTCTAGGATTTGAATGATAAATTCATAACCCTTCTAAACACTTGAGTGAAATTTCGGTGAAATTGTGTGAAGAGATAGTTGAATTTGATAAATGAATGCCAAGGTGTACAAACCTTATTATTTTTGTAAGCAACCATAGAGTATCAGGATGTTTTGTAGTAGCTGAAACTTTGAGAATTGAGTTTGATTTGAATTGAGAAATTGAGTTTAAGTTTGCTTTTAACTGCACCAAATTTTAAATTAATTGTTGCTTGGGGACAAGCAATAGATTAAGTTTGGGGTTGTGATAACTCTTCATCATATGCATAATTTTTATTCATTTTAGTCTCATTTATCTTTAATCATTAGTTAATTTAATGAGTTATTTAATATATTTTGTTGATTTTAGTTAATTCATTTAATCAAATTTTTTTGTTCTTATTTGCTTAATTAAGTAGAGATTTTTTGTAGTTTTGCGTTGTTACTTTGTTTTAGTGCAGTGCTAAATTTTGGTGAGAAATCAACATGACCTATGTGGAGTATTGCAGCCATATTTGGAGTTGTAGTTGTCCTATTGTAGTCAAACCAAGTTCTAATGAAAGCTAAGATCCATATCTATAACCTTCATGAAGACACCGGAACCAAATTCAGACTCGAAAGATGAGAAAAATTCAAAATACGTCAGACAACAGATGTGTGCGCCTGGAGCGCGCCCTGCGCGCCTTAAGCGCATTTCCAACCATTCAGTACTGTCAATACCCGCCCGGAGCGCAATGACTGCGCCCGGAGCGCAAAGACTGCGCCTGGGGCGCGTGACGCGCATCAGCATTCGTACAAACACAATTTTTTACTGTTTAGGGATCTTTTTGACTCTTGGGAAGTGGGGAGACTTGTGCCCTAGCATAGAAACTCTAAGACGACCGTTTTTATCAAGAATCATCCAAGAATCATTCTTGTAATTCTTCTTTAATCCTTATCTTTTGTATCTCTATCATGAGTAATTAAACCCTATTTGTTAGGAATGAGTTTAACCAGATGAAACCCTTATTTTTCTAATTTCATTTCTAGTTATATGAATGAGTTTATTGAATTATTTTTCTCATCTCTGCGCTTAATGCTTTATATTGCTTGTTCAACATTAAAATGTTCTACGATTTATATTTTGAAACGGAAGTGGACTTTATGAATGCTTGAGATGAGAAATTCATGAATTTATAGTCTAGGGATAGTTGCAGGTCATGAAACCAGTTAAATTAGTTGCAAAGCAATAATTTACAAGAGAAATTCTATACGCTAATGCTTAATTCTAATCTTAAATCTACTAAGAAATTAGGGGTTATATTGGAATTAAAGGTTCTGTCACTAAGACATTAGGGCAAGAATAATAAAGAGAATTCTGTAATAATTCAATAAAGGAATTCAGTAACTAGGATCAAATTAAACATCAAGGTTGGATTCGAAGTGAAACTCATCCCTGACATTTTTCTCATTATAAAAGATCAATTCTATTATTGTTTTATTACAATTGTTAATTTTAAATATTATTTCAATCAATCTGGAAACTTTTTGTTCAATTTTAGTAATTCAATATAATTCAATAGTAAAACGCAATCCTTGAGTTCGACACTCGGTACTACCGTTTTATTATTACTTGCAACAATTCAGTATACTTGCTGAAACTCTATCACGTTTTTGGCGCCGTTGTCGGGGATTGCCATATCACTATTGAATTTAATTTATTTACTTAATTGAAATTTTTTGCTCTGCAATAAAATTTTTGATTTTATTTTTTTTTATTTTTTATTTTTTTGAAAAAAAAAATTCTTTTATTTTCTATTTTTATTTGTTGAACTTGCTAATGTCATGTCTAGTGGTTTTTCTCTTCTTTGTTTGAGATAACTATGCGCTGTAGAGCATGGAAGATTATGATGATGATATTATATTACAATTATATGAAGAGTGTGATACTTATCTTATATCGGGTATATGTCGCATGATTGAGGGGCAAATCTTGAGCTATACGTTTTTAAAATATCACCCTCAGATTTCTCTCTGGAAGCCTCTTAGGTGTGACTTTTGCGGAGAAGCACATAAGAATGGACATTGTTCAGATGACCTTGATGAACTAATAGAATATGAAGATTTTTTTCTCAAAGTTACAGAAAAAAGACGAGTGTTATATTAAAAAGATCTATTGCGAACAAATTCTACCTCCTAAAACTCTATTCAAAGAATCACATGACAAAGACTTTCACATTACGGACGTTTTGGTTGAATTCATGAAGAATAACATGGTTTCAATTGAAAGATTTGAAAGTCAATGTGAGAGGTTATTTGAGCAAGTGGTTATATTTGAGATGATGGGGGAGAAGTTGAAGATTGAAGATAATTTCATTGTTGTGGTAGAAGAAGATAAGCAAGAGGAAAATACGAGCGAGGAAAAGAAAAAAGAAGAGATTGATAAAGTTCGAGATTCAATCTATGCCTTGTTCATCAATGTCCAATTGAGAAGGACATGGAAGCAACACCTTTTATTTCTTAAGTTCATGGATTTTCTAGCAAACAAAAAGAAAAAGAAGGATGATCTGTTCTTTCTGTAATATATGCCACCTTGACAATAGTTGAGGCGTCAAGCTAATGACTTTAAAGAAGTGCTTCGTGGGAGGCAACCCACAGGTAGAGGTAACTTTTATTTTTTGCAATCTTATTTTTGTTATTTGAATGTGTTTCTTTCTAATTGTGTGTAAACGTGCACTATGATGAAGAATTATTAACAACTTGCATTTGGTCTTAAGTTTTATGTTGAAATTTTTAAATTTAAACTATATTTCTTTGCTCATATCATTGCTCAATTCGATAAGTTTCACTAATTCATGCATTGTTGATTACTGCTTGGTTGTTGAAGTCTAACTCGCATTTAAAAAAAAAACACTAAATAAATTTTGTAGTGGCATGTTTGGCATCATTTAGATAATTCATACTCTTTCTTATTATCCTAGCTGTGAGCTTTTGAGCCTAAACACTTAAATTCTTTGTTGTGTGATTATCCAGACGTGTATTATGCCTTCAGAACTTGCACTAATTCAGACTTGCATCACTTGTAATTTATGCATACATTGAGACAATAAATTGGTCGTTTGAGCCTTTCTAACTACCCTATGAAAATGTTATCCTTTGTTATCCCCTTTGAGCCTAACCCCTTTATTTCGGTTACTATCCACATTACAAAACAAAAACCCTACTTCAATCACATCACCTTACTTGGAGTTAGGTAGAAATTTTTTGTCATGTCGTGATCAAATTCTAAGTTTAGGGTTGCTCATGGGATAGCAACCTTTTAAGTTTGGGGTGGTGATTCTCAAAAAAAAAAAAAAA
>JBBPBS010001012.1:5317909-5346730 GCA_037974835.1 Cicer judaicum
TTGTTAATTTTAAATATTATTTCAATCAATCTGGAAACTTTTTGTTCAATTTTAGTAATTCAATATAATTCAATAGTAAAACGCAATCCTTGAGTTCGACACTCGGTACTACCGTTTTATTATTACTTGCAACAATTCAGTATACTTGCTGAAACTCTATCACGTTTTTGGCGCCGTTGTCGGGGATTGCCATATCACTATTGAATTTAATTTATTTACTTAATTGAAATTTTTTGCTCTGCAATAAAATTTTTGATTTTATTTTTTTTTATTTTTTATTTTTTTGAAAAAAAAAATTCTTTTATTTTCTATTTTTATTTGTTGAACTTGCTAATGTCATGTCTAGTGGTTTTTCTCTTCTTTGTTTGAGATAACTATGCGCTGTAGAGCATGGAAGATTATGATGATGATATTATATTACAATTATATGAAGAGTGTGATACTTATCTTATATCGGGTATATGTCGCATGATTGAGGGGCAAATCTTGAGCTATACGTTTTTAAAATATCACCCTCAGATTTCTCTCTGGAAGCCTCTTAGGTGTGACTTTTGCGGAGAAGCACATAAGAATGGACATTGTTCAGATGACCTTGATGAACTAATAGAATATGAAGATTTTTTTCTCAAAGTTACAGAAAAAAGACGAGTGTTATATTAAAAAGATCTATTGCGAACAAATTCTACCTCCTAAAACTCTATTCAAAGAATCACATGACAAAGACTTTCACATTACGGACGTTTTGGTTGAATTCATGAAGAATAACATGGTTTCAATTGAAAGATTTGAAAGTCAATGTGAGAGGTTATTTGAGCAAGTGGTTATATTTGAGATGATGGGGGAGAAGTTGAAGATTGAAGATAATTTCATTGTTGTGGTAGAAGAAGATAAGCAAGAGGAAAATACGAGCGAGGAAAAGAAAAAAGAAGAGATTGATAAAGTTCGAGATTCAATCTATGCCTTGTTCATCAATGTCCAATTGAGAAGGACATGGAAGCAACACCTTTTATTTCTTAAGTTCATGGATTTTCTAGCAAACAAAAAGAAAAAGAAGGATGATCTGTTCTTTCTGTAATATATGCCACCTTGACAATAGTTGAGGCGTCAAGCTAATGACTTTAAAGAAGTGCTTCGTGGGAGGCAACCCACAGGTAGAGGTAACTTTTATTTTTTGCAATCTTATTTTTGTTATTTGAATGTGTTTCTTTCTAATTGTGTGTAAACGTGCACTATGATGAAGAATTATTAACAACTTGCATTTGGTCTTAAGTTTTATGTTGAAATTTTTAAATTTAAACTATATTTCTTTGCTCATATCATTGCTCAATTCGATAAGTTTCACTAATTCATGCATTGTTGATTACTGCTTGGTTGTTGAAGTCTAACTCGCATTTAAAAAAAAAACACTAAATAAATTTTGTAGTGGCATGTTTGGCATCATTTAGATAATTCATACTCTTTCTTATTATCCTAGCTGTGAGCTTTTGAGCCTAAACACTTAAATTCTTTGTTGTGTGATTATCCAGACGTGTATTATGCCTTCAGAACTTGCACTAATTCAGACTTGCATCACTTGTAATTTATGCATACATTGAGACAATAAATTGGTCGTTTGAGCCTTTCTAACTACCCTATGAAAATGTTATCCTTTGTTATCCCCTTTGAGCCTAACCCCTTTATTTCGGTTACTATCCACATTACAAAACAAAAACCCTACTTCAATCACATCACCTTACTTGGAGTTAGGTAGAAATTTTTTGTCATGTCGTGATCAAATTCTAAGTTTAGGGTTGCTCATGGGATAGCAACCTTTTAAGTTTGGGGTGGTGATTCTCAAAAAAAAAAAAAAAACAAATAAAGAAAAAGAAAAAGAAAAAAGAAGAAAAAAAAATGATAAATAATATCTTATTGGTTCTTTTGTCAATGTTTGAGAATCTCTAAAATGAAAAGGTGAAGAAAAAAAATGGTAGAATAATTTGGAAATATATGCCTAACTCCAAAGTAGTAAAGCCTACTATCCCAAAATGTCCTACCCTTACCTAAGCCCCATTACAACCTGAAAGTCCTTAAAAAATGTATGTGTGTGTGATTGCTAACTAGAATGTTTTCAATCCTATGGTAGCGTGATGCATGTTATAGGATTTGAGTGATAAATTCCTAACCCTTCTAAACACTTGAGATAAATTTTGGTGAAATTGTGTGAAGAGAGAGTTGAATTTGATAAATGAATGTCAAGATGTACAAACCTTATTATTTTTGTAAGCAACCATAGAGTATCAGGATGTTTTGTAGTAGCTGAAACTTTGAGAATTGAGTTTGATTTGAATTGAGAAATTGAGTTTAAGTTTGCTTTTAACTGCACCAAATTTTCAATTAATTGTTGCTTGGGGACAAGCAATAAATTAAGTTTGGGGTTGTGATGACTCTTCATCATATGCATAATTTTTATTCATTTTAATCTTATTTATCTTTAATCATTAGTTAATTTAATAAGTTATTTAATATATTTTGTTGATTTTAGTTATTTGATTTAATCAAATTTTTTTGTTCTTATTTGCTTAATTAACTAGAGATTTTTTGTAGTTTTGTGTTGTTACTTTGTTTTAGTGCAGTGCTAAATTTTGGTGAGAAATCAACATGACCTATATGGAGTATTGCAGCCATATCTGGAGTTGTAGTTGTCCTATTGGAGTCAAACCAAGTTCTAATGAAAGCTAAGATCCATATCTATAACTTTCATGAAGACACCGGAACCAAATTCAGACTCGAAAGATGAGAAAAATGCAAAATACGTCAGACATCAGATGATGTGCGCTTGGAGCGCATTTCCAGCCATTCAGTACTGTCAATACCCGCCCTGAGCGCAAAGACTGCGCCTGGGGCGCATGACGCGGATCAGCATTCATAAAAACACAATTTTTTACTGTTTAGGGATCTTTTTGACTCTTGGGAAGTGGGGAGACTTGTGCCCTAGTATAAAAACTCTAAGACGGCCGTATCTAACGCCATTGAAGCAGTTTTATCAAGAATCATCCATGAATCATTCTTGTAATTCTTCTTTAATCCTTATCATTTGTATCTCTGTCATGAGTAACTAAACCCTATTTGTTAGGGATGAGTGTAACCAGATGAAAACCTTATTTTTCTGATTTGATTTCTAGTTATATGAATGAGTTTATTGAATTATTTTTCTCATCTCTGCACTTAATGCTTTTTATTGTTTGATCAACATTAAAATGTTCTACGATTTGTATTTTGAAACAGAAGTGGACTTTACGAATGCTTGAGATGAGAAATTCATGAATTTGTAGTCTAAGGATAGATGCAGGTAATGAAATCAGTTAAATTAGTTGCAAAGCAATAATTTACAAGAGAAATTCTATACGCTAATGCTTAATTCTAATCTTAAATCTACTAAGGAATTAGGGGTTACATTGGAATTAAAGGTTCTGTCACTAAGACATTAGGGAAAGAATAATAAAGAGAATTCGGTAATAATTCAATAAATGAATTTAGTAACTATGATCAAATTAAACATCAAGGTTGGATTCGAAGTGAAACTCATCCCTGACATTTTTCTCATTATGAAAGATCAATTCTATTATTGTTTTATTACAATTGTTAATTTTAAATATTATTTCAATCAATCTGGAAACTTTTTGTTCAATTTTATTAATTCAATATAATTCAATAGTAAAACGCAATCCTTGAGTTCGACACTCGGTACTACCGTTTTATTATTACTTGCAACGATTCAGTACACTTGTTGACACTCTATCAGTCGCCACTCTTCTATCCAACATTTACCACATTTTTAGTCTACATGAGATTAAAATACTCACACTTGAACCTCAAGATCTCCTCTCAAGTGTAAGTCTCTCACTCTTATATAAGAAAATTGATGCATTTCTCAAGAATAAAGTTTCCGACAAAAAGGAAAATTGTAAAGCTAATAAAATTTATTTGATTAAATTATGTGAAACTCTAAAAACTTGTGTTAGTTGTGAAAATTGTAAAACTTGTGTGAATTAAAGCTCTATCTTTCCAACTCGTCGACTATGAATGAATTGTACAAATTTCTAAAACACATTATATGACTTTTATGAATTTCAATTATAATATTTTAGTTAATACTTGTTGCTCCCTCCAATATTGGTACCGCCACAAAATGAGGCCCAATAAGTTTAGACTATCTACATGAATTAGTGCATGTACTCTTAGCAGTATTAAAATATTATTCATATATATTTGCTTTATGGTATCATGGACTCCTGATTTTGAATGTTCCGTTTCCGCATAAATTGTAAAGGAGTATGGGGAAGTGTTAGTGAAATGCTTTAGGACCACTAAGAGACTTTGACACCATATCTCAATCCAAAATCTTAAGACATTAGGTATATGGGTTATATAACAAACATTTACCACCTGACTTCACTAGCAGAACGACTTTTGATACAAGGATCTAATAGCAGGATCCACTCCCTGTCCCTATCCCAGCCAAACCAAGGATCTAATACTACTTGTTGGGAAGTTTGAGGGACCGTAGGAGCAACAATAAGCCAAATGCATTACCATATTTTTAGTCTACATGAGACTTAACTACGCACACTTCAACCCACGATCTCCCCTCAAATGTAAGTTTCTCACGTCTTATATAAGAAAATTAATGCATTTTTTAAGAAGAAAGTTTTCGACAAAGATGACAATTGTAAAGCGGATAAAATTTATTTGATTAAATTATGTGAAACTCTAAAAACTTGTATGAATTGTGAAAATGGTAAAACTTGTGCGAATTGTGAAAATTGTAAAACTTGTGTGAATTGAAACTCTAACATCCCAACTTGTCAACTATGAATGAGTTGTACGAAGTTCTAAAAAATACTATATAACTTTTATGAATTTCAATTATAATATTTTAGTTAATACTTGTCGCTCCCTCCAATATTTGGGAAATATCCGCCACTAAATGAGGCTCAATAAGTTTAAACTATATACATAAATTAGTGCATGTACTCTTTTTAGTATTGAAATATTATTCATTTATATTTTCTTTATGGTACCATGGACTCCTAATTTTGAAGGTTCCACTTCCGCATAAATTGTAAAGGACTATCGGGAAGTGTTAGGCAAATGCTTTGGGACCACTAAGAGACTTTGACACCATATCTCAATAAAAAACCTTAAGACATTAGGTATATGGGTTATATAACCAACATTTACCACCTAACTACACTATCAGAACGACTTTTGATACAAGGATCTAATACTAGGATCCACTCCCACTCCCCCTCCAAGCTGAACCAAGGATTTGATACCACTTGTTGGGAAGTTTGAGGGACCATAGGAGCAATAATAAGCCAAATGCTTCAGGGCCACAAAACAATTTAACACCACATCTCCATCCAAATTCTTAAAGCATTATGTATATGGGTCGCCACTCTTATATATCCAACATTTACCACGTTTTTAGTCTACATGAGACTTAACTACTCACGCTTGAACTCCATAATCTCCCATCAAGTGTAAGTCTAACGCGTCTTATATACATGTACCACCGCTATTACCAATGTAAATCGTCTTCTAACTACACCATTTGGAATACTTTCCATACAAGGATCCAGTCATGCTCCCCTGTCCAAGTTGAACCGCAAGAGACTTTGACACTACATCTCCACACAAAACCTGAAGACAATGAGTACATAGATCACCATTCTTATATATTTAACATTTAGTTTATTCTTATTTAATGTGGCACTTGACCACTCACACTTAAATCCAACATAAACCTTAGGTTCCATTATGGTTTCTGTGTTGCTTTCCACTTTCATTGTGGTCTTTTCTTTTACTGCCTTCGTTGTAGTCTTTTTTTCTCTATTAGTCATTTTCTTTCTGTACCACCAACAATAATATTGTTGAACCTATTTTTTTTTCATCACCCACTTTTTGAACAATATCTCTATTTTTTATTGTGCATTTCCCTCGCCGACCACAACAATAGAACCTTCACGAAAAATCAAACACATCACAGCAAAAAGTGCCTCCATATGCCACTTCTCTCCAGACGTGTGAAGCCCAATTATGGCGTCGTTGTTCAGCGCATACGTGTCCACCACTATTTTCCCCTAGGTTCATTATCTAAAACTCCTCTTTTTATTTTTGGGTTCAGAATCTCGATCTGAGATTTTTTTTTATGCAGTTATTCTTGACAATGATGGAGCTTGAACAAAATTTTTGGGGGTCAAATTTTTTAAATTTTAATGGATAAAAAAAATTAATATTATATATAAAAATTTTAAGTTGTAAATTATAAAAATATGTTGATATTCAAACCCCTAATGCTCATTAAAAAGTAGTAGATCAAATTTGTGTGAAATTTTTAATAATCAAAAATTAGTTACTAAAAATCTAGTTTTTTTTTAAACATTAAAATTATAGGAGTTTAATTGTTATGACGGTTAGTGTAAAATATTTTACACTATCAACACATCACAATAATTCATAAGTGTGACGTCAAAAGTAATTTTGATAAAAGTCAAACGGTTTTAATAATCTGATGATTATGATTAACTGATAGTGTAAAACATCTTGACATTGTTGACGCATACAAATTAAATTCAAATTTTGCTACAATTAGAACAAGTTTTTTAAATACAAGGACAAAAATAATAAATATAATTATTAAAATTCATTTAAACACAATATATTTTTTAAAATATCAATGGTTTCATTTGAGTATTAGGTGATCTATTTTAAACTACATTAAACTAAACTCAAATTAGTAACGGTCAGATGTATTGGTTTTGTTCAATTTGGACTAAAACCCATAAAAAAGTATCAAACTAACTCTAATAACAAACACATCCTGCTACTATATTTGTTTTTGTTTGAATTTCTGCAGGAATCTATTCTTGGAGCTGATGATAGATATATTATAATAACTTCAAATTGAGCTTTTTTCCATGATTGTGACCTTTAACATGGTAGTAATTTTCAAATTTAATTCCCACATGCAGATGGCTATGCTCACAGTATCATGATATCAGCATTTTGCCGAGCCAAGCTTTTTCAAGAGGCAAAGCAGTTGGCCAAGAATTTTCAAACTACATTTAACAAATATGATGTAGTAATAATGAATTCAATGCTCTGTGCTTGCTGCAGAGCAGGTGAAATGGAAAGTGTAATGGAATCTCTAAGAAAGATGGATGAATTGGCGATCAATCCTGATTACATTACTTTCAATATTTTTATCAAATACTTCTGTAGGCAAAACATGTATGTGTTAGCTTATCAAACCATGGAGGACATGCATAGTAAAGGCTATCAACCAGTAGAGGTACATTGTTTTATTAACGTACTAATGTTAGTATGAAGTCCTTGTAATGATTGTTAGAGCTGCCACCCGAGATTAAGAAACTACTGCATGTTATTATCACAACAAAACCTGCCATATTGATTATTGACCAAACTATAAATAGTGTTAGAACTGTTACTTACAGTCATATCGGCTACTTCCACGTCTGAGTCGTTCTGCAAGTTTATTTTAGACATCATGAGCATCATATCCATCACTATGGCAATCAATGGAGGCTTTAACATTGGATATTGTTTCCTCAGAGATCTCGTGGATAACATTCTGGTGCTTATCATCTTCCGTGACCTGTGATGTGAATACAACAATAGGAGCTGGATCAGAATGTATTTCCTGAAAAATGAGAAGAGGTTATTACTTAAAGATGAAAAATTATAATATTTCAATACAGCATCATTCATTTTTGTATTTAAGGGCTTAATTTAAGTGCCTAAAAGAAAATTATTTATAATCAGTGTACCTTGCTAATTGCTATTAAGACATTACCAGATTTATGGAACCTAATTTGTTGATGATGCCCATTGCTA
Organism: Cicer judaicum; assembly: GCA_037974835.1. Classification (NCBI taxonomy): domain Eukaryota; kingdom Viridiplantae; phylum Streptophyta; class Magnoliopsida; order Fabales; family Fabaceae; genus Cicer; species Cicer judaicum. The sequence continues at coordinate 5,325,806 of JBBPBS010001012.1, forward strand.
TTGTTTTGTTATCAACTTGTTCATATAAATAAGAGCAGCATGGCATTGAGTAAATAAGAGGTAAAATCCCTCCACATTCCACAAATAATCATTATAACACATTATAATTCTACAACACATCATAATACACATGATTAATCAATAACAATGTCTTCATTGAGGTTAACGACACTCATGAGCTGCCAATGCTTCGTCAATTTATTTTTTATGCTCGAGCAATAAACTGGAAATCAACTCGCATTGTATATGGTGGTAATACTTTCTCATTCAAATGAATTTATCATATTTTAATAGAAAGAAAAAAAAAAGCAGAGTAAACAATTAATTTACATAATTAAACTTATCATAAAAAGGACAAACCAATCTATATGTGAATGTGTTGGCTAATTCAACACTATAATACAAGCGGTACCAATATTTCAGAAATCAATCTATTTACTTAATCATTGTGGAAGAAAGAAAATATTGAGTTATACTTCGGTAAATTAAAATAGATGAAGGGGATATAGAAGTGTCAAACGAACAAATTAAGAGAAGCAAATTATTTACAAGTTTAATCTAAAGAAGAATAATATGTTCTTACTTGTACAGTTTTCCTAAAGATGCAACAATATGTTGATAAAAGGAGAATATGTGAATAAGTTAAATTCACAAAGAAAACTATAAGAAAATAATCACTAGTCAAGCACTTGTCATAAGTTAAATTCACAAAGAAAACTATAAGAAAATAATCACTAGTCAAGCACTTGTCAAATTGCAATAACCAAATACCATGATAAGTTCACAAAGAAAACCATAAGGAAATATACAAAAGTTGATAATAAAGGTGGATATGTGAACAAGACTAAAGAAGAGCAATTAGCTACTATGATGAGAGAGTCTAGTAAAAGGTGAAACATATAGCAAGTATGTTATTGTAGCAATGTTACCTTTTTATATTTGCAACCTCCAAAGAGACTTATTTTGCAACTTCAACCTTTCATCTCTTAATTACATGGTAATAACTCCTTCCATTTTGATGTTATAGACTTCTAATCTTTTTTCTCAAAAGTCTGTGTTGTGCTGTAACGGATAATTGTTGTCAATAAACACATTTTTCTTACTATATATTAAATATGATTTGTTCTAGTCATAATGCTCTAAAGTTATTAATTTAGTTTTATAACAAATCATCAATTATCATCCGAAAAAAAGTTAAGTGCAAACTAACATACTCACATGTAAAGTATCATGTAAATCTACACAAATTCATTGATACATATAACTTTATAAATATGCATTTTTATTTCTTCAACAATAAATAACCTAAGCATTTGTATAGGTAGTAAACATGTGACAAAATCTAACTTATGCTAACTATATTATTGGATAGATACATCAAGTTGTGTATATATAAAATTCTGGATTATATAGTTATAATTCCATAGATGCCAATATGTAAAATTATCCTTCAACACTTCCATAGATGCCAAATGTCATAGTAAAATTCTGGTTTACATAGTTTCATTCAGTAACCCAATATTGTTGAATAGTTATTGAAGTCTATTAATTACACAGAGAGATGATAGGATATACATAAGACGATGCATAGATGACAAGATTTTTTGAATTTTGCAAGGGAATACATATATGTATTTTTTTTTTTTTTGAATGTTGATAAACAAGAGATACAAATTACCTTGAAGATTTTATATCATATTTTTGTTATTCATTGTACTTTGAATGTGTTTTGTTGGCTGATATGATTAATTGTTTAATCATTTTGTTTTTTTGGTTTTATTGGAAATTTGTTGCATTACAAACTTGTTAGTAATTATTTTATTAGATTTGATTATAATTTAATTAGTTTTCCTTGTATATAAAGGCCTAGTTTAGCCTATTTTAAAAAAATGAAAAATATAACATTTAAATATTTTTAAATGTGAATAAGGCATTTAAATAGGTTTACAGGCCAGACCATGATAGGCCGTAGGCCAGACTCAGGCCAAAAAAAACCTATGATAGGTCGTAGGTCAGACTTAAGCCTAAAAACTTCATCGTAGGCCAGACTCAGGCATTTCAAAGTCTGACTTGGTCTGACCTATTTCGACCCCTAGTGGTAGCCATTGCCTGAAGTTGAATAGCTTCCAGTATATGTTCTTAGGGTCAAGTAGTAGGACGTGGTGGAGGATCATTATTCTCAAGTGGAGAATTGTTCCTTGGCCTTCCACGTCCTCCAGTTCTTTCTACCATAATTTTGTATACCAAACACAAAATATTAAGTTGATTAAACTTAATATTAAATTGAGTTGATATAAAATTTCAATTAAATAAATTTTCTTATAAGTTTTAAGTATTAATATATAACATCCTCATTTCTATTTTAAAATAAAAAATAAAAATCTTACAACCAAATAGAAACGCATAATAAGTGCCATATAATATTCAAGTGAATCTTGAAATTTGAAACGAATATTTTGCATTGAAATACGTCAGTTATTATGAAAATAAATTATATAACATTTGTTTGATTGGTATTTTAATATTGTATTTTTACTTTTATAAAATAATAAAATTAAAAAAATCCGCTTGGCAAGTGTTTTTAAAATTGTTTTGATTTTCTATTTTTAAAAAGAGAAAAATGGAAATATCTTTTTGATGTTTTTCTTCTATATTTTGAGTTTCAAATACACACAAAGAATTGACACATCTTATTGACACATCTTATTAACAACATTAATGTAAATATATGAAGAAAAAAGTTACTCTAATTTTATAATATTATGTTTTTTTGTAAAAGTTTAGTAGCGTTTTCCATAGTATGAGTGTGTGTTTTATTTTTCATTTTTTGTTCTGTGAGTGGGTGTGTCGGGTGGTATTCATGTTTGAGTGTTTTGGATTGTTTTTGGAAAATGACAATTGATTATTGGATTTAATAGATAAATCATAATATCATAAATTTTAAATATGACAATTGAATTCGGATTTAATAGATACTCACAAAAAATGAGAGAAAAATAATTAAATAAATAATTTTGATGTAAAAATAATGATTTTAAAATATTTATTTAAGATGAATGAAAAAAGAAAAGTGTTAGACGATTATGTTTATAAAAAATATATCAATTACAAAAATTTCTCTTGTTTAAAATATCAATTTGCAAATATATATATATATATATATATATATATATATATCATGAATTTTTTACTTATTAATATTTAATTTAATAAAAGATATTTCAAAAATTAGAGTATCAATATTTATTTTTTTCATTTTTTCATCTCTAGAACTATTTTAAAAAATTAGATTACCAAACACAATTTTTTGTTATTCTCTTTACCTAAAAGTAGTTTTAAAAATTTGATTTATAAAACAAATTTTAAAAACTAAAATGAAAAATTGAGATTCATGCTTCAGTTTTAGTTTTTTGTCTCTAATGGAATTTTAGTGTGATAATAAATGTTGTCTATTTCACTTGCGTTTGGTTGAAAAATAATATTAGTGTGTGTAATTTTTAAGATGTAAAATTAGAAATCACATAGATGTAAAATTAAAAATCACGTAGTTAAATGATTACATATTACTTTATTTATTTTCATGCTTTACTTTATTTATTTTCATGCTTTAGGTGGAGGGATGTTTTTTAGTAAATATTATACCTCTGTCTCTATTATGAAATTGAGGTTCGAGATTGTGTTAACGTTTATTTTTGCAGTAGATAATCTTGACTCATGTTAGTCGGAGAGTAAGAATTAGTCGGAGATTGTTGTAGTTTTGGATAACAATGAAATTAACCAAGTGGTAATTAAATTTCAAGTGGTATATTTTTCTGTTTTCTGTTTGCTGTTGCAGTGTAGAATTGATTATCTTAAAATCTGTTTCTACCATTGTCTTTAAAGTTTGATTTTCCGTAACAGTTTTCCCTACAACAACTGATACCAACAATGTCTTGATCATTTTCATCATGAGTTTGTATCATTATGAAATGTAGCTTTGAAAAATTGAACAAACTGGTGAAGTATTAGTAATACAAGCAGTTGCAGGGTTAATCTTCAATTTTGCATAATTTAACTTATTAATCTGCACATAAGACATGTAATTGGTTTGAAACCATTGTTGACATACACTCTAGCATGTGGTGCTTGATGAGGTTGGCCTCTCCCTTGATGAATGAACTTCACAAGCTTGTTCATTCTCTGCCATATGTGTAATTGGTTTGAGACCCTCCTCTTGTTGCAAGAGTATTCTACTCCTGTTGTTATTTTTTATGAGAGCTTGTTTTTTTATTTTTTTTTCTTGATATTTCGGCAACAATACTCACATTTCTACCACTCTTTTCCTCTGTTCTTTATAATAACAAACTTATAATTCTTTATTATATAGTTATGATGCATATTACCACTTTATATTATTCTTTATAATAACAAACTTATCACAGGTACATGTGGGTATCTATCGGATCTCTCGTGATTTAAACGGAAAAAATCCGTTTTAGTTGAATGTGGGTACAAATTTTTTTGATATTAAAACTCGAGGACGGGTATGTAGCCGTTGATATCTACTTCACATCCATATTCGCTTTTCTAGTATTAGTAATGTCATTTTTTAATTTTTATACATGTATATATTCAATATATTTATTTATTTTTAAATATTTTTAATATTTTTTAATTTTCTTATTGTATAAAAATTACTATTTTGCTATATTAATTATCATAAATATCAATTTAAGTTTATTATTTTATATATATGAATAAGTGCGGATGCAAGCGGGAAAACCCAAACTTCATCATAGACGGAGACTTAATTTTACACTCGAAGATATTGTTGAGTTATTATTTGAGAATGTGAAATACTAATTCTCTTATATGATTCTCATTATGTGAGCTTGATGGATTTGGTTGCTCTCTTTTTTAGTTTCATTAATATTTAATTACATCAATATGCAGTGAAATCTCTATTCCTACTTTTTATTAATCTAAGTCATTTAAAGAAGGTTTTCTTTTTTACATTTATCTGTTTTTAACTTCATCATAGACGGAGACTTAATTTTACACTAGAAGATATTGTTGAGTTATTATTTGAGAATGTGAAATACTAATTCTCTTATATGATTCTCATTATGTGAGCTTGATGGATTTGGTTGCTCTCTTTTTTAGTTTCATTAATATTTAATTACATCAATATGCCGTGAAATCTCTATTCCTACTTTTTATTAATCTAAGTCATTTAAAGAAGGTTTTCTTTTTTACATTTATCTCTTTAACTCGTTACCTCACAATTAACTGTAGGAAATTAAGCTAATAATGAGAAGAGTTTGTTTAAAAACTTGTTCTAGTAAATGTAGGTAGACACTAGAAGAGTATATCCTAATTAAATTTTACACAACAAACCATGAAACTTGGATATCATTAATTAACCTTTACGATTTTTATATATTTCTACTATTTCTACTTTTTATTTTTTAAATCTTTTATTAAATCATTTTAATGTAGAGATATTTACAGTAGAAATGTAACCTTTTGTTGATATCAAAATGTTGTTTGATCACAAGGGATGCTTTAGCCAATTATATATGGAAACATGTCTTATGTAATTTAATTTTTTTTCTTTATATTTTAATATAAAAAAATTATGTCACACGTATAATTGGATATTATGTCAAATTCACTCTAGCGATGTTAGTATTTTTAAATTAAAGTTAATTTTTCTTTCTTTATATTATAATTATCACCTTAGATTTGTCAGCGAAAAAGGAATCGTCGCCAATTTTATTTTATTTTAAGAGAAAATTAGATAAAATTTAAAATTAAATTCTTGAAAAACAAATAAATTCGGAAGTCGATTACGAATAGGGAAAGTAATATTACCATGCATCGTTCGTTAAAACGGTTACCCTATAATTAATTGTATATAAATTATTTATTTATTTAATTATTTATTTTTACCCCCTAAAAGAATAATAAAAAAGAAAATAAATTATTTACATTATTAAAAGAAGGAAAAAATATTTTTTCATTAATTTGGTTTGACAAGGGAAAATCTTGCTTTTACGTATCCTCAGGTAAAGTAAAGAAATCAAAACACATGTAGTTCTTGAATAAAAAATATTTATGTGTTGTGTGATTTTTATTATTACTATATTTTTATTATATTTTTATTATAATAATTATTATATACATATCCAAAGATAAAAAGAGGTGAGATGTCATTGATTGTATTTTTTTTTTAAAGTATAAAAAATTAATTTTTGTCAAAAACTAAAGTAATGAAGATATAATAATAATAATAATAATAATAATAATAATAATAATAATAAAAGAGATAAGATGTCTGTTCGCAAATTATAATCTTTTTTTTTTGTTTTAAAGTAAAAGAAATTTTTTTTTTAGAAAACAACGTAATGCGACGTTATATTAACGAAACAGATGAGCGTGATGGTGAAGTAGCCTGTTAAAAGATTTATTCTCATTATGTGAGCTTCATAGATTTGGTTGCACTCTTTTTTAGTTTCTTTAATATTGTATTACATCAAAATGCCATGAAATCTCTATTCCTATTTTTTTATTAATCTAAGTCATTTAAAGAAGGTTTTCTTTTTTATATTTATATGTTTTTAACTCGTTACCTCGCAATAAATTGTAGGAAAAGCTATAATTGTTGCGTCGATTTGTCTGCGAAAAATGAATCGTCACAAATTTTATTTTATTTTAAGGGAAAATTAGATAAAACTTAAAATAAAATTCTTGAAAAAAAAAATAGATTTGATAGTCGATTACGAATAGGGAAAATAATATTACCATACATCGTTCGTTAAAACGTTTACCCTATAATTAATTGTATATAAATTATTTATTTATTTAATTATTTATTTTGACCCCCTAAAAGAATAATAAAAAAAGAAAATAAATTATTTACATTATTAAAAGAAGGAAAAAATATTTTTTCATTAATTTGGTTTAACAAAGGAAAACTTTGTTCTTACGTATCCTCAGGTACAATAAAGAAATCAAAACATATGTAGTTCTTGAATAAAAAATATTTATGTGTTGTGTGATTTTTACTATTACTATATTTTAATTATTTTTTTATTATAATAATTATTATATACATATTCAAAGATAAAAAGAGGTGAGATGTCACTGATTGTATTTTTTTTTTTTTTTAAAGTAAAGAAAAGTTGAATATAATAATAAAAATAATAATAATAATAATAAAAAAAAAAGAGATAAGATGTCTATTCACAAATTGTAAATTTTTGTTTTGTTTTAAAATAAAGAAAAATTATTTTTTTTAGAAAACAACATAACACGGCGGTATGTTAACGAAATTGATGAGTGTGATGATGAAGCAGCCTGTTAAAAGATTTATTCGTGCATTGTCGAATTTGTCGCAACAAAAAGACTACCAACGATTGGGGATGAGTGATATGGCTTGACGACCGAGGATGAATTTTATCCGGTGTTAGCGACCATTAATTATAATCCTAAGAAAGAACTATTTAATGGTTGCTATGATTTTTTATTTTTATTTTGAGTTATTTGATAAAGACGTGATATGAGTTTTCTTTTATATTACAATAGAGTGAAATTTATTTTCTTAGTGATTAGTTTAAAACCATCAATTAGTTATATATTTTTTTTTAGTATTTTGTGTTGCAAATAAAACCATTTTAAAAACAAACAACTTTAGAAAAATCAAAGCGTAACATATGAGTTTATTTTTGCATAAATCGAAAAAAAGAAAGAAAAAAAAAATAATACTAATGAATTTGATTTTTGCTAGACTGATTTTCTCAATTCTCTACTCCTCTTTTGCCTATGAATTTTTAATGCATTAATAAACTCTATATGTTTTATGCCAAGTATAATAGTTGTTAAATTTTTGTACTGCTCATATCTCAATTTAACAAATTAATTAATAATATAATATTATTTGATTAATTTGAATATATGATATTCATTGACAATTTGTGATTGAATTGATTAAATTAATTATCAACACTTAAGATCTTTTGTGGTATAAGATGAAGTGATGTTTTATACAAAATACCATATATATATATATATATATATATATATATATAAATATAATAATAAATAAATTAAAAAGAGAAAAAAATCGAAGAGACAACATTAAAAAAACTCAAATATAATAAAAAGAAAATTTTCTATTAACAAAACAAGAAATTACACAAAAATGAAAACATTGAGAGAAATTATACAAACTAAATTTACATCGATCAACAAGAATAATGTTGCCTCCAATTAAACCTATAGTATTGTGTTGTAAAGAAGTTCGAAGATGAATTCACGAGATAAGTTTACGACACAAAGGACATGTGTTTGATTCATTGAGCCACCTCATAATACAATTCTCATGATAAACATGTGAACAAGGACTAGACAAATGAATCGCTTTCGATCCAAAAGAAAAATCAACAAGACATATTGAACATGTCGAAATTTGAGCCGTCATTTCTTCATCAATTTTAATTCTTTCAAAGTTATGAACAGAACGTCTACTTATCGGAACATGATTGATGTTGTTATCTTGAAGAATGTAGTGGTTGCCTAGAGCATAAATCGGTAAGATATCTTGCGGATTCATCATTTGAAGAAGATCATCGATAAGGTTGTCATTTCTTTCGCAAAGGATAAAGTCAGCATCGTCAACAAACATATGTGACAAAATCAAGTTTCTTTCAGGAGTTGGAAATGAAATAGAAGGAATCACTTCATAAACACCATTCCTAACAGGATATTCAAATTATAATAATAAAAGTAATCATAAAAATTATCAAATTAGAGAAGACAATTTCATCGGAAAAAAAATAAAAAATTAAAACAGTGAAGGAGATATAAAATTATTAGTAATAATGAAAGAAAAATAGAAAGTAAGAATGTGATGAAAAGACAGACCTTTGAGAAAGCTAGACGCAAGAATCGAAAGTAAAGAACAAACACTGGCGGGTCTCGGTGGGTGGCAGTGATGAAGACTGACTCAATTCAACCTAATTTGGGTAAATTGATCGGAAACGAAGAACTCTTAACAACAGCAACGCTCGCACAAAAAGAATGTGAAGAATATTGTTGCGTGAATTGATCTCAACAGAACAAGAAGAAGAGGAATTAGAGTTATTACGAACACCCAAGAGACTAGTAAGTACCCTATTTATAGGTTTTGCTTTTCAACGGTAACTTACTCAATTGTTTGGATCCCAAGTTTGTATCGAAACCCAATAGGCGCTCCCTAGCGGGAATGATAGTAAATCTTATTTGAGGGTAAATCTTTTACAGCTGTGTTTTTTTCATTCAAAGGTAACTAATGAATTAACAACCTTGTTTTAATTTCTCTTTCTTGTTGATTTTTATGAAGCTTTGAAATATGTTACAGAGTACGGGAAGCAAAGATGGATATCTAGCTCCAAATGGTGGTATGTTCTGTGCTTTGCTTTTAATCTATGTACTTAAGTTCTCCTAGCAGTGATTTGTTCGGTATAATTATTTTTTTGTACAATGAAACAGGCTGTCGTCAAAACCACCAGGCTGCAAGTTCAGGGTTCAACTTTAATGTATCAAATTCATTTCCATAACTAGTCTACTTCATTTTCTTTAATGATTGTTAATTTTTTGGAGTCACTATTTTTTGAACTGGTGAGACCTCTGGCTCATACGGTTGAATATGACAATTCAACAAGACAACAATATAGTTGAATCTTATATTCTAATTCAACAAGACAACAATATAACCGGGATCAAACCATTCGGCTAATTGACGAGTTCTTGGTCAACATGTCAATTTGATCCTTTTTTAAAAATATTGTTTGGAACACATCTGTTTTGCCATTACACGCGCAAAGTTGATTTTCTGAAGTATTATGGACATCTTCAGAGTAATAATATATACCATGTCTCACATTTTTCATACCATAAATTCATAATGAAAATGGCTATTTTATGTTCGGGGAGTTGTAATGTTTTTGATGGACTAAAGCTAAATTGATGGTAATTTGCTTTATGTATTGTTGTATTAGGTATAACGGTTGGTTGGATGCAATGTACAATATATGGGCTAGGGAAGGCATGAAGGGGATGTTTAGGGATAACATCCCAAGAATTGCGTGGTACATTCCGGCTTATTTACAAACCTCTTCTCATTTGATGTAATTCCCATAGGTTCCATCCAAATATAAGCATATGCACAAATCATAACATCAACATAATAAAAAGTAAAACAGAGAAAAAGTTAATTTCGTGAATATATTTTTTTTACAATAGTGAATTTGATAATTAAATTCTTTAAAATGTTAATTAAGATAGTTGATTAATAAAATCAAAAGTACTATATGTTAATTGAAGTTGAAGTTACTTATGAAATGATAAAAAAAAAATGGAAATTGAAGCTAAAGTTACTTATTTATATTAATTCTTAAAGCAAAGAGATTTATTTTTTCAATTTTGTAAGATTCTTCATCCATTTTAAAATGATTGTCAACACTTTTTACATTGATTAACAAAAGAGTTAAATAAATTAATAAGTGTAAGAATATTTGTTTAATTCTTGAATCGTATTCTTGGATAGTGTTAATATTTTTTCTGATGGTTTGGATATTTTTAATTTTATCTTGGTTAAAATTTGATTCTCTAAATAGAATATTTGTTTAAAAATTTAAAAACAAACATACATTAATTAAGTTTTTTTATTGTAAAAAGTTGTTAAATTCTTTTTATAGTTGATATTTGAATTTTGCAAGTTAATCAATAAATATAAAGTAATTTGAATTATATGATATTTTTTTACATTTAATTACAGAATTAATGTAAATGATATTAAAAAGTAATACCTTAAACAAAATATCTCTCACATATATTAGATAAAAATAAAGGATAGAAAGGAAAGAGAAAATATAAGAACTTCAAATATAATGGAAAGAATTTCTATTAACGAAAAATTCATTTCTCCATTTTGAGGTAATTAAAAAATTCATGCTGGTAATGTTACTTAGGCAGATTAATTTATTAATATATCTAAATTGGTCTTTAATTTAAATTAGATTACCTGCATATGATAAAGGTAAAAGTTGAGAATGTTTATAGAGTAAGTAGCAGATCTCAAAGACCATAATAGAATTGGAGCCATGACTATGTATGATTTGTAGTTATTTTCCAATTCCTCCAAAACTTAGCTTTGGTATGGTTGTAATGAAGTAGAACCTATTGAGTTCTATAGTGTTTGAGTGTCAGAGATATTTCCTATTATGTATTCATGATCAATTCTGCATTTTTTTGGTAGAATTCCTATATAATGTTTGACGGAATGTCAAAATTTAAATCTCATTGTTTTGAATGAATCTGTATGTAGCTATGTTAATCATGCAGACTTAACCCTTTCACTCATGTAATTTCTCTTTTGCTTTGAAATTTGATTTTCTTTTGGATAATTGATTGCTTTATTAATTTACTGATCGGTTGATTAAACTTGTCACAATGCTTGTTCTAATTGGTCTTTAAGTTGGTTAGGTATCGGTAGACAGCAGAAAATGTCCTTCAACATTCATGCTTTTGCACTATTAACTGGTCTTTAAAGCTTGAATTTAAGTGGGGCATGCAAGGTTGTGGATTTAGAATTAGCAGCATCTGTGTTTGGGATTTTGGTGAAATTATCAGCATGAGTCTGGTTGTTCTATTGTTGGGGGCTGATAATTGGTGATCTGGCTGAAATGGTGTACATTTAGACAAAGTGAGGAAGTCTTGGTGTTTTTTAAAACGATGAAATGAGCTAGAATCTCGTTCTCAACAACAATGAAATTAACTAAAAGACTATTTAGAGATTAATATCGGTAATTAAATTTCAAGCGGTATATTTTTATGTATGTTGTTGCAGTGCAGAATTGATTATCTTAAAATTTGTTTCTACCATTTTTTTTAAAGTTTGAGTTTCTGTAACAGTTTTCCCTACAACAACTGATGCCAACAATGTCTTGATCATTTTCATCATGAGTTTCTATCTTTATGAAATATAGTTTTGAAAAATTGGACAAACTGGTGAAGTATTAGTAATACAAGCAGTTGCAGGGTTGAACTTCAATTCTGCATAATTTGACTTATTAATCTGCACATAAGACATGTAATTGGTTTGAAACCATTGTTAACATACACTCTAGCATGTGGTGCTTGATGAGGTTGGCCTCTCCCATGATGAATGAACTTCAGAAGCTTGTTCATTCTCTGCCATATGTGTAAGTGCCACTTTGGATTTTTTTTTATTCCGCTTAGACTTTTATTTTAATGATTTATTTATTTAAGATCAATCTAAATAAATTATTTATATAAAACTAAAATGCTGATTTTGTTTTTGCTTTATGTGTGTTGATTGAAATGGTAAGTTTAACATATTTCTATTTTATAAGATATTAGAACAAAATTATGTGGAATATCATTATGCATATAGAACATAGGGTATTAATCCCACCTATTGATTTTGAAATGTGATAGGAGGCAGAATATAGACTCAGCTGTTAGAACCTGGAGGTTGGCAGAGAGAGACTCTCGTCTTCTTGCAAGAGCATTCTACTCCTGTTGTTATTTTATGAGAGCTTGTTTTTTTTTTTCTTTCTTGATTTTTCAGCAGCAATACTCACATTTCTACCACTCTTTTCCTCTGTTCTATGTAATAACAAATTTATAATACTTTATTATATAGTTATGATGCATATTGCCACTTTCTATTATTCTTTTAGTCTTTTCTTGCTGTTACTCTATCAAAATATCTGCTTCATATCTATTATTTATGATTTTAACCGTTCAATAATCAACATTAAATACATTCAAATGATTATTTTTCAAATCAAACGCAAATCTAACTAAAATAAAATTTGAAAACATCAAATACACCTCGTGGTTTTGGCAATTCATAAGACAATAATCACTGCACATATTGTTCATGGTTTTTGAGGTCACAACATACTCAATGAGAATAAATTTGGATCACAACATAACACTAACTACCTTCCAAAAAAAATTCTATACACTAAACTAAATATCAAACCAGTTGTTAGTTACTTAATATCCTATACTTTTTTCGAAATGACATAATGTCTTACTTTTTTCGAAAGAACATAATATCTTACATTATATATAGAATCTATTTTGAAGTGAAATGTTTTTAAATTCACTAAATGATTTGCATATATATAAATGATAATAGATTTTGAAATTTATGCTAAAATGAATTGCAGTTTACACTTATTATTTCTCATTTATTTTCACGTACATGCTAATTTAGTTTAGAAGTACACATCATTTTATGTTATACTATAATAACAAATTATATTTTTGTAATAATTAAAAATATCAATTTAACTTTATTTTAGTTATTTTAAAAAAGATCCAAAGACTAATACATATATCCTTTTTTTCTTTTTTCATTTGCGCATATGTCCTTTTGTATGCTTAACTCTAATAGCATAAACATATCTATTAATATGTTTTACTCTGTTTTATACCAATTAATAAATTATGTGCGGGTTAATATCTAGCTTTTATTAATATAAAAATAAAAAGAAACAAAAATAAAAATAAAAATAGTAAAAGAAAGTATATGCATTAAGTTGACTACACTTAATTTAAACCTATAGTTTTATACCATAATGAATCTAAAGATAAATAAAGAAACTTCACCTAATAAGTCCATCACACAAAAGGCACTTGTGAGATTTATCTAACTACTTTTATAATGCAATGATCGTGAAAGAGATGAGAACAAGACAACATAACTACTTTTGATTCGACCAGGTAGTTTCTAAATTTGTTCTTCTCATTTAAACCTCGCTAATCTGATTGATGAAAACGGTGATGAAAATAGAAAGCAGAAACTTGAATGACAAAAAAATGAGAGATATTGTAAAATGTGTTTGAAACTAGAAAGAAGAAGAAAATAATTAACGTTGACCAGAGTAATTTTGAATAGAAAAAATGTCTTTTCGAATATATACAAGTAAACTTTTAAGTTATTGTCTTATTTGCTTTCCAACTATACTTACACCAATTGACAATATCTAATAATAATATTTTGTATTTAGTTATTAATATTTGTAGAATCTATTTATTTAATTAACTATTATTTTTTGTTGCCTTAAATTTCTCTCACTAATCTCTCATCACGTATTCCCACTCCCTTGATTTTTTTAATTGATTTCATTAATTGGTATTTTTAATTGATTTGTTTTAAAAAATTGATCTGATTGATTAATTGGTAGTTGACATTTGTTATTTTTATTGTGATGTTAAGAAAATAAAGCAAAGAGTTTATTTATGGGGCTTAAAGAATATAATTAAAGATATATATAGTAGGGTACAATTGTTTCTTGTTTGTTTAGAAAGTATCTTAAACTTCGCGACATTACTAATTTGGAAATGACGTTGCTTAATTGTTCGAGAATTAATGTGGAATTCTAATTCCCCTTAAAATTCTCATTTTGTGAGTTTAATTTGTTCTATTTTACTTTCTTTCTATCATATATTGTTTCTATTAAACTTATGTTCGTATTTTTTATTAATCAAGTCGTGTGAGTTAATTGTTTTTATTGATTTCATTAATTTATAATTTTAATTGATTTAACCGATTAATTGTTTTTTGAAATTTGTATTTGTAGTATTGTGATGTCAAGGAAATAAATCAAAACTATATTTAAGATGGCTTAGAGAATATAATTAAAGATAAACATAGAAGGGTAGAAGGGTAGAATAAATCAAAGTGACATTGACGTTTATTTGATTATAAAATGTAGGGATATCAACACAATCGGGAATCCATCGAATCCGTCGTGATTTAGACGGAGAAAATTCATTTTAATTGGATGTATAAGTAAAAATTTTCAGATATTAAAACTCGAAGGTGGAGATGGGTTTGTGGCTGCTGATATCTATCTTGCACCTCAATCCGCTCGACTAATAATATTATTATTATTTTTAAATTATACATGTATATATTTAATATATTTAAAAAGAATTAATATTAAAAATTATAATCACCTTTTTATAGAAAATATAATTTTAATATTTTTTAATTTTATTATTTTATATATATGAATAAGTATAGATGCAAACAAATGAGAAATGAGGAATTTGACACTTAAATTTCATAAGGGATGCTTTAGCCAATTATATATGGAGATATGTCTTATGTTTTTTACTTCATATTTTAATGTCGAAAACTATGTCATACGCTAAAAAGAAATTGGATATTATGTCAAATTCACTCCAGCAATGTTAGGTATTTTTAAATTAAAGTTAACTATTTTTATATAAAGTCGGCATTACATTAATTAGCCCATAAATTTGAAAAAATAGATATATTCTCAAAATTAAGATTACACCAAGCATGATTATAAATTAATGGAAAACTACAACCAAAATATATTTAGAATTACAATAAATATCAATGGAATTGAGTTTAATAAAAATGGTTAAACTTTGGATTAGAATTTTGCTCGGAGAAGTTTACCATTTAATGTTTGACATATATCCAATAAAATTATCTCTGATGGATTGAACTTATGTCAAATAAAAAAAGAGAATCAAAATAAATATTAGAGTAAATTTTAAAATAACTCATTATGACAAAAAAAGAACCATACACTAATTATAATTTATAATACAAACTTACAAACATACAAACAAATGTGTTTTTAGATTAATTAGTTAAAAATGTTCCCTTCAACAATCTATTAACTAATTAACTAAAAGATAAATATATATTTGATTATCCATGTGTTTCTTGAATAACTTACGAAAACATTCTGAATTATTTAATGGTTAGTATATCAGTCACGAAAGGGAGATCAAGAAATCATGAATCGTAAATGTTAGTAATCAATATGTGTTAAAAATGTCACTTCATCTCTACTATAGCTAGATTCTTGATCAGTTTGTCGTTGTCTTCTTAATTGCAAATAGTCAATATGTCTGTCGCCGCTCTAGTTCAATAAAAACTGTGCAAGGATTTTGGTATTGTATAATACATTAGGGTAGGTGATGGAAAATAGGGTTATGTGATGGATGATGATGTTATGTGTAGGGATGTCCATTATGCAAACACTGCATTGGATTGAACCACATTAATGGTTTGGTTGAGTTTTTGAAAATTATATTTGAATTAGTTCAGTGTAGTTTTCAATCTGTTTGAAATTAGTTTATAAATATAAACCAGTATAATATTTTGAATAATTTTTTAAGTCAAAATCAATTTAAATCAGGTCTTCAGAAAAATAATTTTAAAATTCATTTGGCAAAAGATTTGAGAAAAAGATTCAATTATTTTTCGAAAAAAAAAATAAAAAAATGTTCAAAATTTTTCAAGAAAATTATGATTTAATATTTTTTTTTTTTGAAAAAAAATATCTATATTATTTTCTAAGAATTTTTTTTAATTGAATTTATAAAATTGTTAAAGTGATTTTTGAATTAATTTAATTAACTAGTTTGTTTTAAATATATAGTCCAATTAATAAATTATTTAATTGATTTTATTTGCCATGTCATTTTGCCAACATTTTGCATAAATGCAAACGTTTTTTTGCAATCTTGATATGATAGGCAAATAAAACATTGTTTTTCTTGGAGTTAGTTTTTCACCTCTTGTCATGTTTTTCTTTGCACAATATCTTAGTTGTTAACAAATTTTAAATTAAAAAAGGTCAGCATCTTTTGTACCAAACTTGTTGTCATAAAACAACATATATCTATTAACACAACAAATCTATTATCTTGATATCTAATCCCATCTTTGATACTAACTTTTTAGCATCATAGTAGATTGTTGGCAAAGTATCATTTCGAATTGGTGTTGCATCCAACATTATTTTGGTCATAAAATCTAAGCATATGTCTGGAACATGAAATCGAGACTTTAGCCCTCAAAGTTTAACTTTGAGTTACGAGACCCATCAAATAAAAGTTAACTTGTCTCTGTCAAAGGGATATAAAATATTTGATCTTCTTCATCAAGGAGTTCATTTGTCTCGATATCATATTATTGTTATGCAAAAGACACATAAACCCTAAGAGCGTAAGAAAACATATTATTTTCGTTGATCAAAGTACTTTTGGCGATGCTCAGCCAATAGACCAATATTGGATGAACCAATTGATAAACTGATATTACTAGATGAAGCAAGTGATGGACCAATACTACTAGATGAAGCAACTGTTAGATTATTTTGAACAATATTGACAATTCGTAGAGGCGTCGTTTCACCATGATTAGTCAAAATTGAATAATTTGGCAAAAATCAATCATTATACAAATGACTCCTAATTACATTTTTCATTTTCAATATTTGTACAATAACATTTTCTACATAGACGTCTAATACCACCATTCTCTTGAACAATAGTTTGGCATCTCACGATTTTTAAAAATTATTCCACCCCAATTGTAAATGATCATTTGATACCCTTCTCACGATTTTCAAAAGTTATTCCATCCCAATTGTAAATGATCATTTGATACCCTTCTCCCAAGATAGTTTCTATCATAAATTTAATTGTGCTTCATTTTCTAGTAATATATAAATTAGAGTCGGTCATCAAACTATGCACTCTTTTCATAATTTTTGGTAAACTTCTATTCCATTCAACAATAAAAAAAATTCAATAATCAATTAATAATTATTTATTATTTCTGACTATATATTTTTAACAAAATTTTGACACTATCTTGATATCTAAGTAAATGAAATGATAGTGTATATATATATATATATATATATATATATATATATATATATATATATATATATATATATATATCACAATCAAATATACATCTAGAGAACAAAATAAAATGCATGTAACTAAAATATACATCTAGATGGCATTTTGTTTTACTGAAGTGAGATTTTTTTTTAGTCAAAAGGAGAATTGGAGATCAGATATTAAAGAGTAATTATTATTTGTCAAAAAGAAATATTGTTATTATGGTTATGTAAGGAATAAATTATATTGCAGTGTGAAAGGAATAATATTTTATTTAACATATTTATCAGTTAAATTAAATATTATAGATTCTTTAAATTGTATTCCTCTTTCTAATGTGAATTTATATCTTTAAACATATATTGTTACAACAATAGTTAGATAGTAGTTGATTGATTCATATATAATAATAATACATCCCATATTTGTGTTGGATGTAATTCAAATTGATTTGTAATTAGTTAGTTAGAATATAGTTAGAAGTTACTTATAATATAGTTGGAAGTTAGTTGAGGTTGTTATAACTTGTACATTAAGAAACTGCCTCTATAAAAGCCATCAGAACCAAGAACATAAACAAAAATTCTCTGGCAGAATTCCAAACTGTTAATCATTCTCCGTTTTCTAAATATTATGTTTTCTTCTCTCTTCTCTCAATTTCAATTCCTCTCAATTTCTATAACTTGTTCCAAAAATTGGCATCAAGTGCTTGGGTTCTAAACCTGGGGAAACACGAGTGCAAGTGTGAAGGGAAATAAAAAATTGGGAAACACAAGTTTGAGTGAAAGAAAAGAAAGAAGACATGAATGAAGGAGGATTTCCAACGAATTTGCCAATCCTTGATGGGAAGAATTGGGAGAGGTGGTCTGCATCCATGAGATCGTTGTTGGGATTTCAAGAAATGTTTGAGATTATTCAAGATGGCTATGAACAACTTGGTGTGAATCCAACGGAAAGACAACAAAGAACTTTCAAAGATTGCAAGAAAAGAGATTGCAAGACATTGTTTTACATCCAATAAAGTGTGGATTCAACAACTTTGAGAGGATCTCGAAGGCATCTACTTCAAAGGAAGCATGAGAGATCTCGGTCAAGTACTATACAGGTGGGGAAAAGGCCAAGAAAGTGAACCTCCAAATGCTAAGAAGGCAATACAAACTATTGCAGATGGAAGAAGATGAAGTTGTGGCATATTACTTCAATCGTGTGTAGGTTGTTGTTAATCAGATGAGAACAAATGGTGAATCAGTAATTGAAGTGGTGGTTATTGAGAAAATCCTTAGAACATTAACACAAAGGTACGATCATATTGTGGTAGCAATTGAAGAATCAAAGGATCTTGATAAGATGAAGGTGGAGGATTTGCAAGGCTATCTTGAAGCTCATGAGCTGAGAGTAAGAGAAGCAACCTCAACATCTCAAGTGCAGACCCTCCAGATCCAAGTTAGCAAGTAAACCATCCAAAGTGATGTGAAGCAAAAGAAAGGTAAGGGTAAATTCAAGTGGTACAAGAAATATGATTTTGATGAAGAGACTGGTGATTCTAATGAAGGGGTTGGAAGCTCAAGAAATCATAACATAAGTAATAACAACAACAATAATTCGAATGACAATAAGAAATTCAACAAGCAATGAATACAATGATACAATTGTCAAAAATGGGGGAATTTTGTTCAATTCAAACTTAGTCTATAAATATATTTAAGATATTCAATCTTCAATTAAGTACAACATGTAGAAAATCAACATAGCATAATAGACTAACATGACAAAATAAATCAATTAAACACACAACATTTATCATTCAATTATGAAATAAAATACCATAGAGTTACGCACTGTAATTTACATTTAAAACATAACATATATATTTTGTCAATAATAATGTAGTTCGTTTAGTTTGGTTATATAAAACACATTCCAAGTACGTTGTCAATTTCAACTAGTTCTTTCAAACCAAATATTACTAGTTTTACTCCTTAAAATAAAATCTAAATCCTATCACCAAACATTCAACAAATTTAATTTAGGTCTGACAAAGAGAGCAATTTTTAAAATATTAAATACATCTAACAACTTAATAACACTATAATAGAATTACAATCAATTACTCTATAAAAACATATTATATATATAATCAAGGCAAAAATAATGATAGAGATACTATTCCCTAATAACATATGTTTAATAATTAAATTCATTCAATTGATATAAGCAATGAACATATTTTTTAATTATTTAAAAATAAAATTAAAAGATACTTCTAACAAAATAATGAGTTATTGTTGTCTCTTTAATTAACGATGAGTCATCGGGGTAGCTAGTCCCTTCTACTCATGTAGTCAACTACTTAAGAAACTATAACTGCAATCATTCAAATTCAAATATGGATAATTAAAAGTATCTTTAACGTGGTTCCGGAGTGCGAAGGCGGCGCCAGAACTCCTACTCCTTACTTCAAGTTAAAAACTCACTTAATTACACATTCACAATAATTTATTTGTAATTTACAACTAGCTACAACAACAACAAAAAGGACACTAACATCAATATATAATCAATAATTTGATAAAAGAAATATAGAATTATTCACTTTTAAATCCTCTCGACTACTCTAACTCTATACACTTATTCCTACAAATTAGAACACTTGAAGCACAAACAATTTCATATTTACATAATCAAATACATTCATATAACTAATTCATCAATTGACATAATGACATAGAACATCCTCATCCCAATCCAATATTTACAAATTAATCACAAATAAATTATTAATTAACTTTTCTTTTAATCAATCTTTATCATTTAAAAAAAAGATTGAAATAAAGATTTTTCCATTAGTAGGTAAAGTACGCAACTATTTTTACTCTAAGTTAATATAACAATCATAAAATTAAAATAAATTTCGTAGTACATAAATTATTTTAGTGGTTAATCAATACTCTAAAATTTGATTGCAAACACTTAAATTATTTTAAAAGGATCACTAATATTTTAATACCATAAAATAATTTTTCTTCATAATTTCAATTTTTCCTTGGATTACTTCTTAACAAATCTTACGAATTTTTTTTTTAAATATTTTTAAAAATCAATAAGATTATTAAAATTTCACCAATATCCTTCCCACCAAAATACCTCTCAAGATATTTAAGCACTCTTAACATATATTATTTT
>JBBPBS010001012.1:5351869-5374237 GCA_037974835.1 Cicer judaicum
ACAAATATATTACTAGGATCTCAAGATAATTATTTATAGAACAAATAATTAAAATAAGATATATTTAGAAATAATTAAAATAAGAGATACTTAAAATTGATTAAAATATAAATATGTACACACTTAACATTAATCAAATATATAAGAAAATATGATATTAATAACCAACTCACATATACACTTAAAATCATATAAAATCTTGTTCTTTAAATATTACACTAAAATACTATTATTTTTAGAAAAATATATAAAATAATAAAATAAAATATTTATTATTTATATTGCTCATTAAATATAAGATCTATCAAACCAGCACATCATAGAAAGCATCCTTATAACAAAAATTACTCACAAAATTTATCAACATATATTCTAAAATAATTTTAACATCAAATTAATTGTTTAAAATCCTATTTAATTAATAAAATAATTTATTTTAAAATTTGGGGTGTTACACTAGGGCTGATGTAAACCAGTTCGATAGTGGTACAACCCTCTCATCGTCAAAAGGGTACCTGAAAAGAAAAAATGACAGTCATGAGCCTCAATGGTACGATGTAGTATGTTGAGGAACAATTCTAGGAATGAAAGCCTGGAGAAGCTATAGAAAAATACTCAAAGCCTGAGAGTAAAGAATACTTGTACAACTATTTAATGGAAATAATGGATTAAGCCTTTGATTGTACCACAGCAAACTCTCTCTATAAGGAGAGGACTAGAGGTAGCAACAGTTTCTTGTGAACTAGTATACAAATATTTGTCTTTTTAATCTCTTTTAATTATCGCATTGCGGTTCTTTATGATTCAATCTTACCTCTTTTAAATCTCTTTTAGTAGTATGTTGAATATTGTGAGAAAGAACAAAGGAAAATTTTAAATAGATTGAAAACAACATACGCAATTCAGACCCCCCATTTCTTGTGTTTTCCAACACCTACAATTGAGACCACCATTTCAACAATAAGTCCAACCAGCTGCAACGTCTACTTAAACAAATTTAAAGGATTGGTAAAAGAATTGGCTCAAAATGATATTCAAATAACACAAAATAATATGCAACTTCAACAAAGAAGAGTCCACCCTATAGAATATGAAAACTCATATTGGACAGTTGACTAGCTCTCTTAATCAACTACAATCCCAATGATCTGGTTAGATACCTTCTCAAACCATTCCAAATCCTAAAGGAAATGTGAGTGCTATCATTTTGAGGAGTGGTAAATAATCCATTACGGCAAAAAAAAAAAAAAGGAAAAATCTAGATCAATGAGGTGAGAAGGCAAATACAATAGCTGCAGGAAAATTTGATGAAAGGGTTATAGTAATGAGTTGCAGAAAAAATGAAAATAAATCAAGAGTTCAACAAACCAACTTGAAACTGAGATGAAAATTCATCTCCCGTTTTCAAATAGAAAACTCAAATAAAAAGATCGGTTGAAATTGAATTGGATAAGAAGATTTTAGAGACAATTCAAAAAGTGGAAGTGAACATCTGTATTTTGGAAGCAATAAAACAAATTCCAAAGTATGACAAGTTCTTGAAAGAGTTATGCACTCACAATAAGAGGCTAAGCAGTATGAAAAAGTGAGCATGGGAAGGAATGTGTATGCATTGATTCAACCCAATTACCCACAAAATGCAAAGATCTAAGAACTTTCACACTTTACAACACCATAGGCAACAAGTTTACACATGCCACGTTGGATTTGGAGCCTCTATAAATGTTATGCCAAAATCAATATACACTTCAAGTGTCCAACAACGTCAAAGGAGTAGTGATATTCACCTTGCAACTGAGAAATGCTTTAAGTCAAGTCTAGAAATTTATAGCAAAGCAACACTCTAAGAAAAGGTGTTGAAAATTTTCCAAACCATGCCCACGTACGCTACAAAAATTAACTCAAGTAAGGCCTTTTCTAACCAAGTTATCATCCATAGACATGCCATTTTGAATTATTCTCCAAAGCACCAATGATTTTTCACGGGGAATAATGGCCTCCTAATAAAGTTTCCCTAGAACAGAATATTTCGATGACTAACTTGAGCATTATAAGCATCCTTGAATGTCAAAAAACCAAAAGTAGTAGCATTCGAGACAATATAATAAGAAAATAGAGACACTTGCGATAACAATACCGTTGATATCGGTAATAAGTGTTCACTACAAGAAAAACCCAATTTTGTAGCCAACTTTATAAATATTTTGTGGCCGAATAAAACCCTCACAAATTTGGGACCGAAAAAGCCCTCACAAAGGCTAAAATTGAAATTGGTCATCTTTCGTGGCTGAAAAAGTCCTCACAAATTTTTAATTTTTTAACTGGATTTTTTGGCTGCCTAAGCCCTCACAAAATTACAACATTGTGATTTTGTGAGGGTTTAGGCAGCCACAAAATCCAGGTAAAAAATTAAGGATTTTGTGAGGGCTTTTACAGCCACAAAAATGAATTTTGTGAGGGTCAGATCCGTCACAATGAACTGAATTGATTAGGGTATTTGTGGTGGCCTATGCCGCCACAAAAGGCGCCCAAATCCAGCTGGATTTTTTGGCCGCTCAGGCCATCACAGATGGAATGTACCGTTAGCATTACTGGCGGCAAAGACCACCACAAATGGCAATAGAGACTTTGGGATTACTGGCGGCAAAGGCCGCCACAAATGCTTATAGCCGTTGGGATTGTGGCTGCTTTGGCCGCCACAAATGTCCAATGCAAATACTATATATATCTCTCACCCTCCTACTTCATTTTTTCACTACCAACTTCTCTCTAAAACATCATTCTCACTATTCTCTCTTCCTTCTCTCTACACAAAATTACTCTTCATATAAATTTGGTAAGTTTAAATTTTATTATGTATGTAATTTTATAATTTTATTTTTTAATATGATATAACTAATTAATGTTATTGATTTATATTTTTATAGTGCTTGTTAATTATTTCGAAGACTTGCAAGCATCGTACGTGAGTGCAAGCTTGAAGTCAGACGCTACTCGGCATTCAAGTTAGTATTTTATATATTTTAAATTTAGATTAGTAAATATATATATATATATATATGTTATTTTTAAAATATAGATTAGTAATATATATATTTAGATTAGTTTTATAAATTTATTTATAAAAAAATAGTAATGATGTTGTTTACATATTAATATTATTTAAAAATACATTATTAAAATTGATGATATTATTATTTTTTGTTTTAAATAAATCTTGATTATTAGTGTTGATTTTTAAAAAAACATCATTTAAAAATTTATATAGGTTTGTAATGATATAGTCTTGATTAATAATTTATTATATTGTTTGCAAATTAATTAATATATAATCCCCGAATTAATTGACATATATATCAAAGTTATTGATTTTAAAAAAACATTATTAAAATTTATCATATTAATTATTATTTTTTGTTATAAGTATTAATATGTTATTATATTATTTATAATTTATTATATTGTTGGCAAATTAATATATATATATATATATATAATGTTTATTTAATTATTATTTTTGTGTTAGTATTGATATTTTTTTGTTAGTATTGATATTTTTTGATAGTATTGATATATATATTTTATTATTGTATTCGGTATATATTTTATTATTGTATTGATAATAATATATTATATTGTGTGCAAATGCATGCTCCCCTAATTGACATATAAATATGTCAAAATTTATATTAATGCTTTTGAAAAGTAAAGCAATTAATATATAAAACATTGAGATATATATATATATATATATAAAGCAACTATGAATTTAGACCGTAGTTGGATGTACGATAGGAATTTTCCCGGAATAAAGGGTCTTAAACAACGTTTTGCTAACAAGGTCGAAGAGTTTCTCAATTTTGCGAGAGTGCAAAAA
Source organism: Cicer judaicum (assembly GCA_037974835.1). NCBI lineage: Eukaryota > Viridiplantae > Streptophyta > Magnoliopsida > Fabales > Fabaceae > Cicer > Cicer judaicum. Next base: position 5,355,747 of record JBBPBS010001012.1, read on the forward strand.
ATTGTCCAAGATGAAGGGGGAATGAGATGTCCATGTTGTTTATGTCGATGTAGACAGTTTAAAAGTGAAGATGAAATAAGAGTGCATTTGTATGCAGACAGATTTATGCCTAACTAATGGATTTGGACTAATCATGGAGAAGAGTCTCAGGTCGCGCCTAATACTAGTACATATTTGGAGAATTATAACATAGGTCCTTCAAGTAGTACTAACATGTTAGGTATAGATTATTATAACTATCAACACTTTGAGGCGATGAATGATATGATCTCGGATGCTGTTGGGATTAATTTGTCATTCAATGAAGATCAATATGATGATACCGATGGACTTCCCAATGAAGAAGCTCAGAGATTTTATGGTCTTTTGAAAGAGACAAATAAACCATTGTTTGAAGGTTCTTCAAACTCAAAGTTATCAATGTGTATTAGACTGTTAGGTCTAAAGTCTCAATTTCATGTTCCTGATTTAGCTTTGGATTTGATGACTAAAATGATGCTAGACGCAACACCTATTAGAGATGGTTTGCCGCAAAGTTATTATGATGCGAAATGATTAGTGTCAAAGTTAGGATTAGGTGTCAAGAGGATTGATTGTTGTGTTAAAGGTTGCATGTTGTATTATGACAATGAATTCAGTATGAATGATGCAAACTTAGTTGAATGCAAGTTTTGTCAAGAACCAAGGTATCACCAAAGGAATAACTCAAGGGTAAGTAGGGGAAAATCAATTCGAAGGAAAGCAATGTTTTACCTCCCTATTGTATCAAGATTGCAAAGATTGTTTGCATCAATACAAACTACAGGAAAGATGACGTGGCATTATGAGAATAGAAGAAATTCAGGCGAGTTGCGACATCCGTCTGATGGTCAGGCATGGAAACACTTTGATCAAATACATCCTGATTTTGCGTCAGATCCACGCAATGTAAGACTTGGATTATCCTCAGATGGATTTACGCCTTACATACAAGCATCGTCTACTCCTTATTCTTGTTGGCCGGTTATTGTTACTCCTTACAATCTTCCTCCTGATATGTGTATGTCTAAACCTTATATGTTCTTAGCTGCTGTGATACCAGGTCCTTCTAATCCTACAACTGGTATTGATATTTATTTACAACCTTTGATTGACGATTTGAAGAGGTTATGGAATGGTGTCTTGACATATGATATTGCTCGGAGAGAAAATTTTATGATGAGAGCTGCATTGATGTGGACCATTAATGATTTCCCTGCTTATGGGATGTTGTCAGGATGGGGCACCCATGGTAAACTAGCTTGTCCTATTTGTATGGAAGATACGAAAGCATTTACTTTAAAATTTGGTGGGAAGACATCGTGGTTTGACTCGCATCGTAGGTTTTTACCTGCTGATCATGCATTTAGAAGGAACAAAGCTGCATTTATGAAGGGCTATGCAGAAAGTCTAGGATCCCCGATGAAATTGACATCAGAACAAGTTTGGAATAAAGTAAAAGATATGACAAAGGTACATGTTGTTAATGGTGTGGCTTGTAAACCACAAGGTTATAGACAATGGCACAATTGGACAAAAAGATGTATTTTTTGGGATCTACCAAATTGGAAAGATAATATTTTGAGACATAATCTCGATGTTACGCATATTGAGAAAAATTTCTTTGAAAACATCTTTAATACTGTGATGAATGTGAAAGGGAAAACAAAAGATAATGACAAAGCAAGAAAAGACATAGGTATATATTGCAGACGACCAGATTTGTTGTTGGTGGAACAAAACGGCAAGACCCTTAAACCTCGTGCGAATTACACATTATCTACTGATGAAGCCAAATCTGTTTATCGTTAGATCAAAGAGCTGAAGACGCCTGACGGTTATTGTTCTAATTTGGCAAGATGTGCTGATGTGGAAAATGGGAGGATGCATGGGATGAAAAGTCATGATTGTCATATATTTTTAGAGTGTTTACTTCCTATTGCCTTTAGTGCTTTACCGACACATGTATTGAGCCCACTTATTGAAGTGAGTCAATATTTCAAGAATTTGTGTTCTTCAACACTCATTGATAAAGATCTGATCAAGATGGAAAATGACATTCTGATCATTCTATGTAAGTTGGAGAAAGTATTTCCTCCTGGGTTTTTTTATTCGATGGAGCATCTCTCAGTGCATCTTGCAAGTGAAGCTAGGCTTGGTGGACCAGTTCAGTATAGATGGATGTATCCATTTGAAAGGTGATATATATATATATATATATAGATACATCTCATTAAATTCAATATACTTCAACTTATATATATATATACATGGAGCTTATTGTACATCTCTTTGTATATTCTAGGTTCATGGGTTATTCAAAACGGTCGGTGAAAAACAAAGCTAGAGTTGAGGGCTCAATTTGTTCATCTTACCTACACCATTAAACAACACACTTTTGTTCTCATTATTTCAACAATGAAACATTGTCACCAGTGAACGGAAGAAACGCTACTGATAGTGTTATACGTCATCCACATGCTTTATCAGTTTTTTGCTTGTCTGGTCATCATGCTGGTAGGGATTTTCCAATTTTCTGGCCAAGCGACAAAGTATTTAATGCGGCACATGTTCACGTTTTGATTAACTGCACTGAAGTTAAACCATACATTGAGTACGTTTCAAATTCATCTCCGATCTTATTAAATAATTATATTTTATTATATGATTAAATTGATATTCACCATATATATGGTCATCGATCAGGGCATTTTTAAATACGGGACAATCATCTAATGATATACATTCAAATTTCCCATTATGGTTTCAACAACAAGTGCATCTGGAAGAACAAACTCCTATCAACATCCACTTAAGGCACTTATCTATGGGCCCGAGTAGAAGTTTCAAAGAATGGCACACCTATTACATCAATGGATACAAATTTCCCACTAAATCTTGGACTGAAGGAAAAGAAACAATTAACAGTGGAGTTTGTATGAAAAGTGTCTCTGATAGTGGTGTAGTACAAGATTTTTATGGCATAATTGAGCATATTTATGCAATTGACTACACGCTCCTAGATTATGCGAAAAAAGTGGTGTTGTTTTACTGTAAGTGGTTTGATCCATCTAGCAGAGGAACTAAAATCAATTTGATATCCAATACTGTAGACATTCGAATGAGAAAAAGATATCCACGATTTGATCCATTTGCCATGGCCCATAATGTAAGACAAGTGTATTATGTTCCTTATCCATCAATCGTCAGAAGCAAACAAGGTTGGTGTGCTGCAATCAAAACAAGACCAACGAGTGGAATAAAAGAAGTTGAAGCAGGTCAAAATGAAGAAGTTGCATTTCAAATGGATGAAATGTCAAATTTGGATCATGTGATTGGAGATGAGACTATTAGTTAACTTTGTCATGAGTCACACATTGGAGAAGAAGTTAATGAACAAGAAATAGATGAATTAGAGAACGATGAAGGCAATATTGACTTAACTCACTCATCAAATGAATATACTGATGATGAAGATGACCAAGAAGAAGACAATTAATTAATTAGGCATTATATATATGTTTGTATGAATATCGATATGCATAACATTATATATTTATTTATTTATGTGAGTGTTAAAATTTATTTATTTATATTTCATTATTATATATATATATGTATGGATATATAATTATTTATATATGTATATCATTATGTATAAAATTTATTTATTTATGTATATTTCTTTATTTCATTATCGTTTACATATAATTAATCTTATGTTAATTGTACATACACACATATATTATATATATATATATATATAGACATGGCTTCAGTGGGAGTAGGAGGATCAAGAGGTTCAGCTAGAGGTTCAGATGGATCAGAAGGACCAGGAACGGTGGCAATACAAGGAATATCCAAAACATCACGTGGTAAGAAAAAAGTTGCTAGGCCACGTGTTGTTAATGACCCATCTCTCATGCCGATGCCGACCATTGGTACTAGTGGTGGAGCTATTCCTCTATATCCAGAGGTCCCAGTAGAGCCTTATACGTTAGACGAAATAATGGAACCCAGATGTGTTGATTGCTACAACCGTATTGTCATAATTCCAGAAGGAGATGGGTATGTAAACTATGATTGTTAAATATTTTATTATTGCATATCATGTTACATTATTTTATTAATTAATTTTTATATTTAATTTGCATGTAAATTTTGAAGATATCTTCCTTTTAAACCATCTGCAAAGGCAATTGCTGAAGTCATACAAGAGAAATACAAAAAACCATGGTTGTCTTGGGGTGAGATTAAAGAGGATAAGACACCGCAATTTAGGGAAGTTGATCAGTTTCTACATTTTTTCAAAGTAAGTGATTACATTAATTTATTTAAGTATTAATTAATTATATATACGTTTGATTGCTTAATTGAATTATATTTTTAATATTTTTTAATTTTAAACAAACAACAGACTAAATGTACTTGGAAAAGAGAGCATGATGCCGCAGTTTTGGCTTCATTTGACCATCGCTTTTCGAAGTGTCTCTTATCTATGTTGTCTTACGCACGTAATAAGAGCAAGGATAAACGGCCTAATTGGATTGGTGAAAATGTTAGGACTGCTTTGTGGAGGAAGTGGAACACAGATGCTTACAAACAGAAGAGAGAAAAAGCAAAGATTAATAGAGCATCTGAGAGAGGTACTAGTACACATAAGGGAGGTTCCATGTCTGCTGGAGAAATTAAATATTATATGGAATTAATTATTATTTATAATATATATCTATTAATTTTTATTCAATTAATCATCACATTTCACCAACTTATAAAACTTGACATTAATTTAATATATATTTTAGGAAAAGCAACTTGGAAGGGAGGTCACTCAGGCTGAGATACATCGCTATCTTTATGTTAATCCTCAAACAAATGAGTATATTGATTCGTTATCAAAAACGATTCAGGTAATTATTATATATTGATTATTATATATTTACACCTTTAAATTATTATATAATAATTATTAACTATTTTAATTTTTCGATTTCTAATATAGGAACAACTTGAACAAGTCATGAAAGAATGGGATGATCATCAAGCTACTCTTCCTCCTGCTATGAGAGCTACTCCAGAGCAGCAGAAACAATATGAGACTGTAAATTTTATGAACATCAGTGGTGGTAAGTACAAAGGGCGTGTGCTGGGAGCCGGTACTTTATCATCAACCTTTGTGAAAGGTCCAACCGGCTATATTCAGATTGAGACGTCTTCTTCTTATGCTAGTATGGATCGATCTCATCGTCCGGCGCCGATAGATAATCTTGACCAGTTAAAGGAGCAATGGGCAAGTGAGCAAGAAGAAAGGACACAACAGCTGATACAAGCCGCAATTGATAAATTGAATGAGGAATGGAAATAGAGGTTTCAAGAGCAACAGCAGTTTCAGCAGCAACAGCAATTTCAACAACAACAATTTTCATTTCCTCCTATGTTTCATCAGAAGTTCCCGCCTCGGCCTCAATACTTGCATCAACAACCACTTTTTCAGCAGCAACAAAATTACTTTAAATACTCCCAGCAGCAGCAACCGCCTCCAAATTTCCAACAACACCAGGATCCTTCGAACTCTGCCTTCCAGCAACAATAGCAGCCAATGTTTCAGCAACAACAATATTTTCATAATTATCAGTATGCTCCATCATCTTCACATCAACTTCCTCAACCTGTCCCAGATCATGAAACTGCATACCGACCAACTATGCCAACAGCTGGGTTGATCAGACCAGATTTAAATCAACCTCAGCCAGCTAGGGCTCCTCCTTCGACTACTGGTGGTTCCATTGAAGATGAAATTCAATTTCAAAGCATGATGTCTCCTCCAACACAAATGCATAATACTTTTGAGGGACTTCTTTCGTCGTGTATGAATGCAGGAAATAATGATGGTGGGAGTGGAGCTGATTAGACGAATTATTATGAGGATTGATGTGATTTGAAGAATTTGAAAAAATTATTTTTGGGTTGTATGACATTATTGTGTGCTTAATTAATTTCCACTTTGTAAGACATTATTTGTTAATTTTGGGTTTGTAAGACATTAATTGTTAATTTTGCAATGCATGTTTTATTTGATTTTGTCATAATTGCTATAGCTAGCTTTAATTATTATTAATATTATATTTTTATATATAATATTTATTTTAATTTTAATATTTAATATTTAAATTTAATTTTATTTAAATTTTAATTTTAATTATAATTTATTTATAATTTACATTAATTTAAATTAATATTTAATTATAATTATAATTATTAACTTTAATTTTAATTTCAATTTTTGTAACGCCCCAAAATTTGTATTAAAATATTTTATTAATATTATGATAAATTATTACTATTAGTGTGGTGTAATAACTTCTATGTGGTTGTCTTAGTAATTGATTTAAATTATTAATATTAATTATAATTAACTTACAAAATAAATAATATATATATATATATATTTAAATAAAATCATTCAAAGAGTGAATTTGTGTTGCTTACACAAATCTATTACTTTTAGAACTAATAAAGTGGGTTTAGAATAATAATAATAATAATAATAATAATAATAATAATAATAATAATAATAATAATAATAATAATAGTGAGATTGGAGTATTGGCCGATCAGCCTGAGAAGCCCGTGTTTCACAATTATGCCTAACAATAAACCTAAAAGCTATATATATATATAAATCATAACCTACCTAAAAGAAACACTGGAAGAAAAAGAAAAAGAATAGAGAGATTAGCGCATTCGGAGCCGACTTCCAATTTCAATTCCAATTCCAAACCACAATCAGGTATGGTGCTAGCCTTTCCTATTTAGAATGAATCAAAAATCAGTAATGAATGTGGTTAGGCTTCTAGACATACATATATATATATATATATATAGATAATCTCATAAAGAAAAGGATTAGTTATCTCTTTATGGATAGCCGCTTGCTCTATTGCCACCAGGCCATGTTTTCTAATACTAGAACAATATAGCTATACTCTACATACTCTACAATCAGGTACACTTCTCCTATTACCATCAAATTGTTATCCTTTAGTCTGAATAAAAAGAGGGGGGATTAGTACAGTTAATTGGTGTGTTAGGATGAACACATCTCAATGTTTTGGTAATTTTCCATTGCACGATTTTGAACTAAGTCCTGATCTTATAGAATTGATGGAAATTATAAGAGTTGTTTTGAAATCGTTGCCTTTCATACTGTTTCGTTGCATTTTATTATTCTATTATGCTTTATTCTTTTGCTTGTAAACTCAGTTTTCATTTTTTTGCTTATATTGGTGAAATACCTATTAACCGAATTAGTACTTTATTATTTTAATCAATATAACAATAAATTTAATGCTAGTTCAATTTCTAATAACATAAAATTTGAAAGAAAAAAAAAGGATTAATTTTAATTGTCTGATGAGTAAGCAATTAATTTCAAAATAAGGCATATAGTCTAATTTACTGTGTGCATAATGGTTGTGAGAACAAAATAAGGCATAGAACCTAAGGTTTAATATATGTTAATATAAAATTGAGTGTAGTCAATAATAAGTTGTAGCTAAATATTGTTTGTCTGCGTTTCATATGACATACATGGTTACCAATCTAAAAAAAAAATAAAATCAAAACTACATATATATATATATATATATATATATATATATATATATATATATATATATATATATGCATGTTATATTTAGTTCTTTTATCCTATTTAATTTTGGACAAAATCATATTATAGTAATATGTATGTTTTAACTATATTAAATATATTTTTGGGTTGTAGTACAAATAATAAATAATTTATTTATTTATTATTTACTTATTTATTTATTTAATTATTCAATTATTTATAGTAAGTATTTATCTATATTTGGTGGTTGTATGGTTATAATTCCCTCGCGGACTATTAGAGACGACGACCAATAAAGAAACGACTCGTTAGCAGATCAGACTCATTGGACGGAATCTTCAGTCGAGGTAAGGGGTGAGATGATGTTCGATTTTATGAGTATAAAATAATGTGAGATGAACGGAAATGCTGAAATTCCCAAATGTTCACTTGGGGATTACTACGTACGGTTGAGCCCTATTGAGTAATAATAATTAATTAATAAAATGTGAATGGTAATAGTGAGGATTAAAATATAATCTAGTAACCTATAGAATTGCCGTGAATTTATTTATATCAAGATTGTATGCTGTCTGATTTTATGAAATCTTATGCTGATTGTTAATGTATGAATGATGTGTACTCGAATGTTTTTGTTACTTGATTGAATTTGTGATATTACTAGAATGTGTCACCTATTGAATCCCTTATTATGTGAATGATGCAATTGGATTGTGTATTGTGAGTAGTGTAAACCAAATATTGTGATTTTATTGTGATTGACTGATAAAGATATATATTGATGAAATATTATGAAGTGATATTGAAACTTATTGAGTTGTGATGATCGAGTAAGTCTGAGATACGTGTTGTAGATTTTGGAGTTAGAATTATTTTGTCATCATATAGGGAGGGTCTGACAAACCTAGTGATTCGGGGAAGTACAATTGAATGAGTCTGATCGCGGAGGGCTACAGTCGAACTGTAAGGTAAGACTGATAGACCTCGGGGGTACACCTAGTGGGGAATTCCTAAGTGGATTAGTGGGTTATTCCCTAAGGCCGGGAACTACCGTGCAACACAAGAGTACCCCGACTGTCGCGTATATGTGTCTCGGGTTGAGTTGAGGGGATCTATGAGGACTTGGCCATTCATGAATTGTCCGTCCACTTTTGTAGTGGCATAGTACCAGGCCTCCTAACCAAGTACTTCAGAGTAGAATGGTACCAAATGATGAAGAAGTATAGAGTATAGGACATGCATAGCATTTCATCCTTGTTTGATCGTGATTGAATTAGATTAACCTTTGATACTATGTTCTTCAATGTTTCTCTTTATTTGTGTTGTTTTGACTACTTGCGTGTTCTCCTCATTTATCTTGTACTGTTACATAATTTCGAAACTCACCCCTCGTTGCTTATGTGTGGCGCTTGCGAGAGCGCAATTATTTCAGGTTATCGATTGGTGATCCACGCTCTGAATAGGTGATACTAGGTGGGAGGAATTTTTGGTATTTTGTTGAGTTTTGAACTAATTTTGAATTTTGTAAATATGATCAATCAATTGTGTTAATTTTAGCATTTTATTTGAAGGTAGAAAATTAATTTTCTCTGAGTTTAGAACTTGTTCTATAAGGGAAATATTTATTTAAAAACCTCAACTATAGTTAATATAAAGGATTTTTTTTATTGAAAATTTTTATGCAAGCATTTTGTGTAAGATTGAATGTGACATCTTGAACCTTATAGTTTAAAAGAAAAATAAAAATTTATACTCTATTACCGCTGTGAATTTCTTTAAAAACTAATGCATTTTACTTTATATATGAATTTGGGTTTAGGGTGTTACAATTTTAATATTTAATATTTAATTTTAATTTTATTTAAATTTTAATTTAATTTTAATTTAAATTATAATTTATTTATAATTTACATTAATTTAAATTAATGTTTAATTATAATTATAATTATAATTATTAATTTAAATATTTTATTATTTAAATTTATCTTTAATTTAATTATTAATCTTTATTTTTAATTATATTAACATTAGTTTATTTTATATATATATATATATTAAATTTAATTTATAATTACATTATATTTCAAATTTAATTTAGGGTTTAATATTATAATTATAATTATAATCTTAATTTAATTATAATTTTAATTTTAACATTATAATTATATTAATTTATTATATATAATAATGTAATAAACTATTAATTTGGAATTAAAATTAATTTATTAATTACGTTGGCATTTGTGGCGGCCAAAAGCCCTCACAAATGCCCAGTCAGCAATCCTTTGTGGCGGCCAAAAGCCCTCACAAACGCTCCATCATGCAAATTCAGTTTTCCTTTGTGGCGACATTTGCCCTCTCAAAGACAGACTTTTGTGGCTGCAAAAGCCCTCACAAATGCCTGTATTTTGTGGCTGCAAAAGCCCTCACAAATGCCAACGTGTTTCAGCTCCTTTGTGGCTGCAAAAGCCCTCACAAAATTTTGTGACCAGCTTCTTTGTGGCTGCCAAAAGCCCTCACAAAAGCCACATTTGTGGCTGTTTTTTTCCCTTTGTGAGGGCTTTTGGCCCTCACAAAAATGATGTTTTCTTGTTGTGGTTGAGTATCTCAGTTCCATTTCATTAGGAATGCGCCACTTACCATTATGAATAAAATCAACCACCTTACTTGTGCGAAAAGGAACATCGTAGTTAGTAGTTTGTAAGAAATCACAAACCTTGTATCCACGCCAATTATTTGTTCATAAGTTAATTGAATCACCATTAATAATTTTTCAGGTTATGTTATGTTGAATACTATCATACATACTCTTCATATCGTACCAAATGGAAGATGATATAAAGCGTGTTAACTAGTTTACCATATTGAAAAAGAATATTATTTAAGATCATAATCCATTGAGAATTAGAGTAAATCATATCCCATCAAAGCTTCAAACAATTGGCTTTATTAATATTTGAGATGCTTCATACCAAGTCCTCATTTAGCAATGGGAGAGTGAGTTTTGCACCAAAAGCAAGTAACCAATTTTTGTAGGGATCAATGCTACTTTTTCAAACAAAGTTTCTTACACAAGAATGCATATTTTGAATGAGACTTGTGGACCAAGAATAAATTCTGAAACAGTAGATCAACATACCATGCAAAACTGAGTTTACAAGGTGGACTCTTTGTATCATAAACAAGAGATTACCTTTCAATGTTGATACTCTGGACTTGATTTATGGAGATGGCATACCGTTTTAAATATGTGAATACCCAAATAATCAAAAGGTATTATTTATTGCCTCATAAGAGACATCTAGTATTTCTCAAGAATTTATAATAGTTCCCTTACAAAAGACCATGATATTATAAACAAAAAATAAATGAATAGGAATAAAAAGACATTTCAAACATGTCACACTCTTCAATTTATCGGTATCCACCAATATAGTTATGGAGAAATAAGTGAGTAGTTTGAATTCAATTAAAGAAAATTATTAACTAAATAAAAATATATAAATAAAGATACTATGATTAAATATTTTTTTATAAGCTAAAAAATAGATTAAAAATATAATAAATTTTAATACGGAATATTGGTTATTAATCGTTATAGTATATTGGTTTAGCATTCATATTTCATATTTTAATTTGTATTATGACAATATTTATCAGTATAAATTCAACAATAATAATTAAATTAAATAAATTAACATAAATTAAAAATTGAAATTACTACAGAAGAGGAAGTCAAAAAATATTTTAAATTGGAGTATATCCCCGCATGAGAAATTTAAATGCATCTCTAGTCTTTTATTTGGATTATTTTTTTACCTCAATTCGATATTAAAAACTCTAAATCAAATTTCCGTAAGCAACACAAATTAGCTTAAGGAGGCATCAGATGTATTATAATAGGAAACAAAGATATTTATAGTTTTGACTATAAAAACTATTCACATCATTTCTTATTGGTATAAGAACTAAGAGATGTTGAATACGAGCTAGGTGAATATTTCACATGTCGAGAAAGGTCTGAGAGAATTGTAGGATTGTTCGAAGCGGTCAAAATCACGTGAAAATTGATAATTCAGTTGCTAAACTCGTGTTCCATGTTATTGGCAATTACTAACTGACCAGGATATTTTCAGAAGTTAAAATGAGTTACAAGATGAGTGGATGAAAGAAATGTCACACTCTAAAAATGGAGAGAGGTGAAGATCAAATGTTGAGTGACTCGTATACCTAGTAAAAGGCTACATGTAAGATTAACCAATTGTGGTGAATCATGGTAAAATTTGGTAGGTAGCCATATTTTTGCACTAACATTGTCTGTAAATCTCATGATATACTTCATTGTTTTCATTTAATGCTCTTTGGTATTGTTAAGTAACCCACAACAAAGGAATAAATTTCTTTCATTGGCATAATCATTCGAAGTACAAGGGAATCATTAGTTGATAGATATTAATCGATTTTTCGACAAACTTTAAATGTCAACAACATGCTTAGTGGGACACTATGACAAACATTGTTCAAAAGTTTAGTTCACTAGGTCACAACTACCATTATCACATGCACTTGTATTATCCTCAAAGAAGCCAGGATCTCAAAGAACTAATTATCCTCCACAAACATTGTGAATGCAAACCTTTGTAACTCCTTCAAGTGATTTTTAAAATAATACAATTGATACACGTGAACTGTTTGTAGTGATGAACCCATCCTTTATCAAACAAATAAATTGAAATGGGGATACATGCAATCATGTATAAAGTCTTTTAGAAAACTCGTTGACATTGTTAAAACCATGGTTAAAAAGGAGCTTCAACAAATATGAGAGTTAAGAGGAGAGCTAATGTGATTACATTTTCTTATGTTTTAAATGTGATGATTTTTAGTTGTATGTTTGTATTTAAATGTGAAAAAGATTTAGATCATATTTGAGAGATTTTTCCATATGCTAAATCCACTACAACTTATCTTGAATTCACTCTAACGCAACATTTTAGGTACAATTGAGTTAGAGAAGAACAAATAATGATTTTGGTTGCATTTATTGTGATCATGGTGTGATATATACTTTGAAATACTACGCCAAAAATGACATTTAACAGCGCGCATTTTACAGCGCTTCCTAAACACAAGCGCTTTTGTAAATCTATTTAAAAAAACATGGAGCCTTTTACAGCGCTTTTGATGACAAGCGTTGTTGTAGGTCATATAACGTTTGCGCATAACGTTATAAGGATTTTACAGCGCTTGTAACAAAAGCGCTGTAAAATGAAGCGCTTTCGTGTATTATGTTACAACGCTTTTTTCACAAGCGCTGTAAAATACATGCGCTTCATTGAATTTTCCTACCTAATACAGCGCTTTTTTCACAAGCGCTGTAAAATGCATCTTTCAAATAATTATATACGTTAGAAACTCTCATATACGTACTGTGTCATGAATTATTCTAAACCCTAATATTATTCTAAACACAGTACGTGGGCGGCCATCTACGTTGTCTCAGGTATTTTTTAATTTGTTTTTATCAATATTCTCTACCCTAGTTTTTTAATTCTACACATATATACACATGATCTGTTTATGTAAATTTGAAATTGTCAAAAATTGTCAAAAACTCATACCACATGATCTGTTCTGTTTTGAAATTGTTAGTTGATATTAATTTGTTTCTTTTTGAAACTTGTTGAATTGTTTTGAAAACTTATTAGTTTTGTAACTACATTATATAGGTGGTATAATATGGATAGGAAATGGATATCAGCCAATCGATTGTCAAAAGAGTATGAAATTGGAGTGAAGGAGTTTGTTGAGTTTGCAGTGAAGAATGCAAAAGATCCAAATAGAGTAGTTTGTCCTTGTTTAAAATGTTGTTTTGGAAAACGTGTTAGAGAAGATGAATTAGAAGGACATCTAGTATGTAATGGAATTGATCAAAGCTAAACATGTTGGATAAGACATGGTGAGAAAAAAAAGGAAACATTAATTTTGAGAATAGTTCGACACATGCTTCAACTGACTTCGATACAGATACATATGAGCTGCACAGAGTTGATGAGATCGCAAAAGCAGTTGAAGAAGATCTTCGAGATTGTCCTAAAATGTTTGAAAGTTTGTTGAGTGATGCAGAGAAAGAATTATATAATGGTTGTACTAAATTCACAAGACTGTCGGTGATATTAAAGTTGTACAACTTAAAAGCGAGTAATGGATGGTCAGATAAAAGCTTTACAGAATTACTAACACTCATAAAAGATATGTTACCAGATGATAATGAACTTCCCAGTCGAACCTACGAGGCTAAACGGATTTTGTGTTCTATTGGCATGAGTTACGAAAGGATTCATGCGTGTCCTAACGATTGCATTTTATTTTGAAATGAATACGAACTACTTAAGGCGTGTCCGAAATGCAATGTCTCTCGATATAAGAAGAAAGAATCTACCCCAGCAAAAGTCGTGTGGTATTTTCCTATAATACCAAGATTTAGGCGCATGTATCGCAGTGAAGAAGATTCAAAACACTTGACATGGCATGCAGATGAAAGATTACGAGATGGAATGTTTCGACACCCTGCAGATTCCCCACAATGGGTAAACATTGATCACGAGTATCCTGAATTCGGGATAGAGTCAAGAAATCTAAGACTTGCACTTTCTACTGATGGAATGAATCCACATGGTCTTCAAAGCATCTCACACAGCACGTGGCCTGTGATTTTCGTAATATATAACCTACCTCCATGGTTATGTATGAAGTGTAAGTTTATGATGTTGTCTTTGTTAATTTCTGGACCCAAACAACCGGGGAATGATATCGACGTATACTTGACTCCTCTAATCGAAGATTTAAAACGTATGTGGGAGACAGGTGTGGAAGTTTATGACGGGTATAAGAAAGAATGTTTCAATTTTAGGGCTATGTTGTTCGGCACAATTAATGATTTTCCAGCATATGGTAATTTATCAGGATATAGCATTAAAGGTCAGTGTGCATGTCCTATATGTGAAGAGAGTACAAATTGGATGCGATTGAAACATTGTAAGAAGAATGTGTTTCTTGGACATCGTAGATTTTTACCTTATAGTCATCAGTATCGTGCGTGGAGAATTGCATTCAATGGAAAATCAGAGGAAGGTAAAGCTTCTTTAGCACCGACTGGATATCAAATACTTGAAAAAGTACAAGGAATGACTAATAAATTTGGCAAACCTTTTGCGGGAGAGCTAGTCAAATCTGGGTGGAAGAAAAAGTCAATTTTCTTTGAATTGCCATATTGGAAGTCATTGTATATAAGACATTTCCTTGATGTGATGCATATTGAAAAAAATGTATTTGATAGTGTTATTGGTACATTACTTAATGTTCCAGGAAAGTCTAAAGATGGCATCAACGCAAGATTGGATTTGGTCGATATGGGAATAAGAAATGAATTGGCTCCAGTAAAGAAAGGAAATCGCACATATCTACCTCCAGCCGCTCATACTCTATCTAGAAAGGAAAAAATTGTTTTATGTAAATTTCTACACGAAGTTAAAGTTCCAGAAGGATACTCTTCGAACATTAAAAATTTGGTTTGTATGAAAGACCTCAAGTTAAAAGGTTTGAAGACCCATGATTGTCATATTCTAATGAAGCATTTGCTACCAATAGGTATACGTTCCATTTTACTTGAAAAAGTTCGACTAGCCTTAACTAGATTATGTTTCTTCTTCAGGGAAATTTGTAGTAAAGTGATCGACCCTCAGAAATTACCGACATTGCAGAGGGAGATTGTTGTTACTTTGTGTGAGCTTGAAATGTATTTCCCACCATCGTTTTTTGATATAATGGTTAACCTTACTGTTCATCTGGTTAAGGAGACACAACTTTGTGGGCCAGCTTATATGAGATGGATGTATCCGATAGAACGATATATGAAAATATTAAAAGGGTACGTAAAAAGTAGAAGTTGACCAGAAGGTTGTATTGCTGAACGATACATTGTTGAAGAGGCTGCTGAATTTTGTACTGAATATCTGTCCAATGTTGAATCCATAGGGTTTCCCAAGTCTCGTCATTTGGGAAGAATATCAAGAGAAGGGATAATTGGAATGAGATTGCTGACTATATCAAGGACAGAATGGGAGCAGGCACAATTGTATATTCTGCACAATGATGATGAGGTTCAACCGTATGTTACAATACACGTGGATCAGTTATCTCGTTTGAACATGAATAGGAATCAAAATTGGATAACTCGAGAGCACAATCGAAGTTTTATAACATGGTTAAAAAATCACATAAAGTCAAAATTTGATATAGACCCCGGATCAATTTCACAGAGATTGAGGTGGCTAGCAAATGGTTCGAGCTTACATGTCTTTTCTTACACCGGTTATGTTATTAACGGCTACACATTTTATACCAAAGAACAAGATAATCAGACCACTATGCAAAATAGTGGAGTCGCTCTCGTAGCTGAAGCGATGCATGTCTCTAGTGCAAAAGACAAAAACCCAATATATGCAAATCTATCATATTTTGGGGTTATCGAGCGCATGTGGGAGTTAGACTACACAATGTTTCGTGTTCCCATATTTGGTTGCAAGTGGGTCGATAATAATAATGGCGTTCGGATTGATGAGTCAGGATTCTTGCTTGTTGATTTTAATAAGGTGGGATACAAAGACGAGCCTTTTATTTTAGCGTCGCAAGCTCAACAAGTGTTTTATGTCACTGATCCTTCTGATGATAAATGGTTTGTTGTCCTATCAACCAATAAAATAAGTGATGATAACAATAATGATGAAGATGTTGGTAATGATCTTTTATTTGCAACAACACAACAACCACATGAAATTGATTCAACTGATGATGGTTTATATCTTAGAGATGATCATGACGAGGGAATTTGGATTAATCCATCGTTTCGTATTGTAAATGGACAAACAAATGTGAATCCCACCAGGAAAAGAAGAAGGGCATCTTAATGTACATGTATAATCGTTTTATATAAGCCATGCATGTATTCTGAATTATTGTGATAAATATGCATGTAATTTGAATTAAGTGTTTTATACTAATATGGCAGATTTCATATCAGAAGCTTTTGGAAGCATAAGCCTTTGTGGAAGTTGAGTTTATTGCCTTTACAATCAAATACAATTGTAATTGTTATACGTGTGTTTCAAGTTTCTTTAGGGGATATTATTTTAGGGAATATTATAAGTGCAGGAGCATGAGTCTTTATTCTAAGAAGGCAAGCATAACCAATGATTCAATTAGGGCTTAAGTTTTTGGCTTTTGGATAGTTTGGTTGATTAGCCTTTATTTTGATGAGGGGTGGGGGATAAGGGTCTTTGGTGAAGTGCATGTTTATGTAAATTTGGACAATTTCAAATATTGAGGCCTTTTACGACGCTTTTTTCAACACAAGCGCTGTAAAAGGCCCTTTTAAAAAAAAATAAAGATATTTATAGCGCTCTTTCTAACAAGCGCTGTAAAAGGCTCTTTTAAAAATTAAATAAAGATACAATTTACAGCGCTTACATTAAAAAGCGTTGTAAAAGACTCTTGTAAAAGAATCATTTAAAAGCGCTTACAGTTACGAAGTTCACTTAATTCAGATTCGAACCGAGGACTTCCAAGTGTGAATTCTAGGGGTTAACGCTCAAGAGTAACTAATATTAAAGAAAAAATTAAATATATGATAATAAATAATTGAATGTTGAATACTGTTCAATAATTAAATAAGTGATGATATAATTTATGGAATTCAAAAATGTCTTAATATTTATAATATAACTTTAATGTATTCAACAATAATTTTTATATTCTAATACAAATTAATAATATTAATTAAAGTTATATTTTAAAGAATAAAATAAACGTACCTAATAAAATAAAAAAGGTTATATTTGGAGACCTTTTACAGCGCTTATTGGGAAAAGCACTGTAAAAGAGCCTTCTAAAAAATTAAATAATGACCCCTTTTAGAGCGCTCATTTAATAAGCGCTATAAAACGTTTTAAAAATAACATTCATCAGACACCTAACTGGACCTTATCTAACAGGATTTTCTTCAAACACCTTGTACGCATTTTTCGCAAAAACACATTGTTAACAGGCTCTTTGGGGATAAGGGTCCTTTTACAGCGCTTATTTGAAAGAAGCGCTGTAAAAGACTTTAAAAAAACATTATGTAACATTCTCAATCAATGAGGTTTTTACAGCGCTTATTTTGGAAAAGCGCTGTAAAAGAGCCTTTTAAAAAATTAATTAAGGACGCCTTTTAGAGCGCTTTGTTAACAAGCGCTGTAAAAGGCTTAGGCCTTTTAGAGCGCTCTTTCGAAAAGCGCTGTAAAAGGGTTATAAAAAAAGCGCTGTAAAAGGGTTATATATATAATAGTAACCTCTTCAGTTTCCTCTTCATTACGTAAACTATCATCTCAACCTTCATCGTTCTTCTCTTCTTTTGCAAACCCTATAATCTCGTCCATTACGAATTGTATTTCCACGATCATCTCCTTCATTTCGATCCTTATTTCCATCCAAGATCATTTCGAACCTTATATTTTCATTGAAATACGTAACCCTCATTACGTATTTCTTCAAAACCGTTTTTCTGTGAACTTTATTGCTGTGAAATTTCTCCATTCGCTCTTCTCTTCGCATTTCATCTTTCTTCGAACCATTATTCAGGTATTGATGTTATTTATTTTTTGTAATCATTAAAATGCATGTTGAGCTTGTTTAAAATATATATACTGATACGTGTTGAGCTTGTTTAACATAATGCATGATGCATGTTGAGCTTGTTGATGTTATACTAAACTGCATGTTGAACTTGTTGTAGTTAAAT
>JBBPBS010001012.1:5374427-5400524 GCA_037974835.1 Cicer judaicum
GCATTTCATCTTTCTTCGAACCATTATTCAGGTATTGATGTTATTTATTTTTTGTAATCATTAAAATGCATGTTGAGCTTGTTTAAAATATATATACTGATACGTGTTGAGCTTGTTTAACATAATGCATGATGCATGTTGAGCTTGTTGATGTTATACTAAACTGCATGTTGAACTTGTTGTAGTTAAATTGATACAAACAAAGAAATAGAATGTCAAAATGAAGAAGTTGGCACCAGTAAGACTTATGAAAATGAAGTCAAACGTGGTGCAACTATAATGCAAAATGTGATTAAAGCAAGGAGCAATGGCACCAAGTTTGAGGTAATACTATACTATACTCTGTTTGCTATGTATTTTTTTAGGTTTTTTTAATAGCATGTACTTACTATATGAGTTTATTAGGTTGGATGGAATGAAAGTGGTCAACCAATTGACCCCAACAGCTCAATGTTTGTAAGTTACATTGGGGCTGTTGTTCGACAAAATATTCCAATTACGATTGATGATTGGAGAGATAAGGCTTTGAAGGATGTCAAAGATATACTATGGAATGACATTCAAGTAAGTTTTTTGATCCACTCTTTTGTTATTTATAAATTTTTTTTCATTGAAATACTTTACTTAGTCAAACTATATCTTTATTTCGATTGTAGGCTACTTTTGTTCTTGATGAGGTGAGAAAGAGTTATGTATTGAGAGTTGCTGGGAAAATCCACCGTGGATTTAGATCTCACCTCTCTAATTTCTATCTAAAAGATAGAGAAGGAAATACAAATGCTGAAGCTCCAAAAATATATAAACATTATATATCAAATGATGAATGGAGTGCATTTGTATCCAAACGTTCGGACCCTGCATTTGTCGTAAGTATTTAATTTATTAGCATTTGTGTTTTATTATTCATATTCGTAGCGTATTTTTAATTTTTACACAATTGCTATTTTTTTTATATAGAATATTAGTAAGGAAAATCACGAAAGGGCAAGAAATCCAACCCACCCAAACAAAAAATCACGTATGGGATATGCACGTCTCGAGCAAAAACTTGTAAGTAATTAAACATCACTTTTATATGATGAGGGAATTCGTATTATAAACTATATTGTGTAACTAATTTGTATTATTTTGTTTATGATATTAACGAATAGCGACAAGACACCCAATCCGATCAACCATTGGGTCGTCATATATTGTGGAAGGAAGCTCGGGTAAATAAAGACGGGGTGGTTGATAACGAAAATGTCAAAAAAATAGTAGAACTTTGTGTAAGTACATAATCACTTGAATACTTTTTAATATTGTATTTTAAAAATGCTATTGAACTTATCTTTTTAATGTTACATGTATTTTAGGAGACTATCGAACAAAGTTCTGCAAATGAAGAGGGCAGCAAGGCTAGTTGCAGGGACATTCTGGGAAAAGTTTTTAATGTCCCTGAGTATTCCGGCCGAGTTAGGGGGAAAGGATTTGGCGTAACTCCCAAAGGCTTTTTTGCACTCTTGGTGAATACAATAAAGACAAGTAACTTCTGGAACAGCTCCAACGTGAAATACAAATGGAGAGTGAAACCGCTAGTTGCAATGTCGGTTTGAAGAGTATTCCCGAGGTAATTAATTACTTACTTTAATTACTTATGCATTAAACAATATTATATATTAACTGTACTTATGTTTTAACTATTGATTTAGGGTGTCAATTCATGCTTCCTATACTTGTCCTCGCCTACTCACCGGAAGGTGGGAAAAGAAAAATTGTACAATACTTTGGGAGAAGTATTGCACAATACTCCGATTCCTGCGGGCCATGTCAAGGTATTGCCTACTGTTGCCTTCGAACCAGCTGCACCGTTGCCGATACCGGACAACGAAGGAGATATGCAGACATTGGGCGAAGCTATTGGTAGTTACGTGACATGGCTCGCAAGCCTTGCTGCCCTCGATACAATGCTTCTTAGAAACGAGGAAGTCACATCTCCCGAAAAGGTTTGTCACATTTATTGCATAAGGTTTTGTTAATTTTTTTAGATTTAATAAACTAACATTTAACCTCATTTTTGTAGATCCAAACAAATAAACCACCCGCACATCCAAAAAAAGGCAGCAAACCTCAAAAATTGGAGGTTACTAAAGCTGCCAAACCACAAAGACTGCCGGGTAATAAAGCAGCTGCTACCAAACTTGCAGCAAAGAAAAAACTGGATCGGGGAAAATCGGTCGCCGCTGCTGCTCCTAAATTGAGTCAGCCATGCCTTGGTAAATACGGGGCGTGTCTTGACATCAAAGTAAAAAAGAACATGGGAAGCAGCGACGATTCGCGCATCATACCCATGAATAAAGATATAGTCGGAGATGAGTATGATGAATTTATCGAAAAGGAGCACATATACGAACTTCTCGAACATAAAGAGCTCAGTGCTACTGTAATGAGCTTGTACATAAGGTAAAAAATACCTTTAATTTAATTGCATTTATTGGTAATTAATTAAATGTATTCGTAATTAATCTAGTTTAAAATTTTCATTGAAGATTTTTGTACGAGAAGGTCGTGTGCACGATGAAATTGTCAAATAAATACTCATTCTTGTCTCCGCACAAGATATCGATGTGGAAACTCAATCTAGACAATGTAAAGAAATATATTGTAGATATGTTATTAGCAAATAAAGAAAAGGATAAATTGTTCTTGGCACCATATAATTCAGGGTACGAAATTTTATCTTTCTTAATTGATGACCATTTAATTTGTTAGTTGTGTATAAACAATTTAATTTATTAGTTGCTTAACCAATTTTTTTTTGTTGTAGGGCAAATTGGGTGCTATTTGCAATCAATGGGGTCTCTGAAGTTATATACTATTTGGATCCCGTGCATGGTGATTACAACAATCACTCCGAAGTAAAGACTATGCTCGACACGTAAGTAATATTCATTTATTTCTTACATATATATATAATGTGTTTGTTCATGCTATAATAATCACATTTATTCATTCGATAGTGCCTTAAATGTTTATCGAGCTCAAAGAGGTGCTATAGTGTCGAAGCAAAAGTCTAATAACATTACATGGATCCCAATAAAGTGCCCTCGTCAAACAAACAACATCGACTGTGGGTACTATGTATTGAGATTCATGAAGGAGATTGTTGTCAAGAATAAAACTATTATCCCAGAAACGGTACGGTATTTTCATTAAATGTTTCCATATATAAATTATCTATATATTTGATACTAACTTAATATAATATGTTCAATTTTTATATTGCAGTGGTTTGACAATTCCAGTCCATCATATTCTGGGCAAGATCTGATGGAATTAAAGGAAGAATGGTGTCAATATGTGCTTGAAATGAAAATTATTTGATTTTCTGGGAAATAGCATGCTGCTGGGCAAGGGATCTGAATGTTATATGGTAGCTAGTGCATATTATGTATATTTTTTTAGTTATTATATGTATATGATCATAGGACAATATATAAACATGCATATGAATATGTTGTAAATTAGGTTCAATGTATATGTAGTTACTTATGTTGTAAAATACTATGTTACATGGTAATATATACAGGTTACATATTGTGTGAACTGCTTGTGAATTGCTTATAGTAAATTACTGATACTAGTTACAGGGTAATATATGTTGTCAATTAGGTTGTGTTCTGTTGTCTGATTCAAAATTATTTTGGATAAAAGGATAAAAGACAGCGCTTTATAAACAAAATGCCATAAAAAGCTAAAAAGCGTTTTTCAAATATATATAGGGCATAAAAAAAAATACACCTTTTACAGCGTTTTTTTGCAAAAGCGCTGTAAAATGTGCATTGGGTGTACCTTTTTACAGCGCTTTTTACAAAAAAACGCTGTAAAAGGTACACCAAAATATGAATTATGGGTGTACCTATTACAGCGTTTTTTTGTAAAAAGCGCTGTAAAAAGGTACACAAAAAATTTTCATTATGGGTGTGTCTATTACAACGCTTTTTAGAAAAAGTGTTGTAAAAAGGTACACCAAAAATATGAATTATGGGTATGCCTATTACAGCGCTTTTTACAAAAAAGCGCTGTAAAAGGTACACCAAAAATTTTCATTATGGGTATGCCTATTACAGCACTTTTTACAAAGAAGCGCTGTAGTAGGTGCATAACAAGCGCACGTTATATTTACATTATTTATAGCGCTTTTTAACAAGCGCTGTTGTAGCTTTTACAGCGCTCGATTCCACATCGCTTTTTTTTTTGAAAAAGCGCTGTAAAAGGCTTAAAAAAAACGCTGTCAAAGGCTATTTTTGGCGTAGTGGAATTAGATAGATCTATGCTCCTATTTTGAGATTCTTGATGCTTAATATTTCTTCTTTTGCAAACAAAATTTTTATTTTCAAACATGGTGTTTTTAATAAGGTAAATTTAATAAAACTAAATCATGTTTCTTTCCTTTTTATTAGGATTGTAGACTTTTAGTTGTGCTTCATATGGTTCAAAAGTTATTGGTTATTTTTAATTTGGTCCACAAAATTTAAATTGAAACTAATCTTTAATGTTAGTTTTGAGTAGATTAATAATTAAATTAGTTATTAGATAGAGTCTTTATGAAAAAAACAAAATAAAATTTTAAAAGTACACACAAAAATTGGATGCAATAACCAATATTCTTTTAAAATATAGGATGAATTCTTAATTAAAACCTACTTTTTAACGTCTAGAAATTTAGAACAAATGCTTCTAAAAATAATCTAACAATCAACCTATAATTCAATGATTAATCATGTTAAGTGAAGATTGATTAATCACAACCTAATTTCATTTAGTGTTACTATCAAGAACTACTAAAAAAGTGTATTGTTTTTTAGTTTCAAAATGAATTCTTAGTCCCCATGAATATTATTAGGTTGAGTTGCAGACAATGTTGCTCTCGTTAAAATATTTCGCTGCACTATTCAAATTGGGCAAGGCTAACTACCAACTACGAAGTCCATAACATAAAACAACACTGACAAACTATATCGAAATTCTACACAGTTAAAAACACTCTTAATATGGTACTGATGACACATAATTCGAAAGGAATACAATAAAAAACCGCTCTAACTAAAAGGAAAACGGTATTAGGACCACTCAAAAAGCGAAAGAGACTACAACACAAAAATCACTCTAAAAGGGTCGTGATGACCACTCAAAAACAGAGAATGTTGGGAATTAGATTTAACTTTGGTATACTTGTTACAAGAGTTTAACACTCTTTATATATTGATGGAAACAAACCCAAATTTGTTAAATATCTAATGTGGTACTTTAGTATTTATAGAGTTGAAAACTACTCAATAGTGAGAGCTTTACAGTATCGAACTTCAACAAATACAAAATTCACAAACTAACATACTCTATGTGTGACACCCTAAATCCCAAAATAATATATATATATATTAATTTATATCATATTCCTATAAAATTTGCAGCGGATAAATAAAAATATATTTCCAAGAAAATAAAAACTTTATATTTAATTCAGGATATCACGTTTCTCAAAAATAACAATAAAAACACTTTAAACATATTTTATTCATTAAAATAGTAGAATCTGTTAAGCTTGATTTAAGTATAATTACTTGATTTAATTTTAAAAACTTACTAGTACTTCTAAGGTTTTGATACAAAAATTGGATTCAAATTAAATAAATAAAATACAAATTAAAACCCTTATTCCCGGTATCACCTATCAGAGTGGGGTTCCTCCCAAACTTGAACTTCAAGACTCATTAATCTATAATAACTGCGATTTCGCAAACGCAAGGCTCAGCTAGTCAAACACAAACAACGAAGGAGGTGAGTTTCGCAATCATGATGATAATATAATACAAGTAAGAAGAACACGCAAACAATCATAATATAACCGTATCATTACACAAATATTCCATCAAGAAAATATCACATTCAAAGGTCAAAATCACTCAAGGAAAATCAATAGATTTCACTGTAACATCAAATTGTCTAAAGAGAAATTATCACCACACACGATAGATATTAATAACAACAAAACAATTACAATAAAATGCAATGCTACGCATGAGCTTAGACTCTACTTCACAATGTGGTACCATTCTAACTCTGAAGTACTTGGTTAGGAGGCTTAATACTATGCCACCATCTCGGTAGACGGACAATTCAAATTGGCCATGTCCTTATAGTTCCCCTCAACTCAACCCGAGACACAAATACGTGACAGTCGAGGTAAACGTGTTGCATGGTAGCTCCCTACATTTGGAGTGCTACCTCCAAGTCACCTAGGAATTCCCCACCCGAATACCTCCAAGGTCTAACCATATTGCCTTAAGGCTCGATAGCAGACCGCCACGATCAAGCTCATTCAGTTGTAGTTCCCCGGAATCCCTAGGCTTGTCAGGCCCTACCTATATGATAACAAAATAATCTTCACTTCACACTTTTTCAATATTTATTTTCTCCCCTCGTTAGCCTATGATACTCCATTAAGAACCGTCATCTCAAACACAAATTGAAATCACAATATTATTTCACCAATTATGGGATTACTTCAATATTCTCCTCACAAATTCACAACATCACTATCATTCATCATATCTCATCACATAAACTCATCACAAATTTATAGCATCACTATCATCAAGCATACATCATCGCATAGACTTGTCACAAATTTATAACATCGTTATTATTAATTATACATCATCATAAACACATAAACGTATCAAAATAAATTCACTTTTTATTATCACATAACATAAACACGTCTAATCAAACATATACATAAAATTCATTCAACATCTTATATTACAATAATATCAAATATCACACATTTAATAAAAATAAATCAAACATCACAATAATATCCAATACCACACATTTAACGAAGTTAAATCAATCAACACCTTATAAATATTTCTATTCCATATTTTAATCTCACAATTCCCATATTTTAACATTAATTAATTTATCACTCAAAGGGCTACTTCCGTACGTAGCGATCCCCAAATGAATCGTTGAGAAATACAGTTTTCCCGTTCATCTCAAATTATAGTATACTCATGAATTCAAAAGCTCTCTCACTCCTTACCTTATTTTGACGCTTTCACACATTAATACGATTCCACGAGCAAACAACCTTTTTTCATTGACTCTTTGTCCTTCAATCGATCTAACTCGACAGTTTATGGGTAAATGTTAAAAATAAATTATGAAAAGATACTCTAAAAACTAAATTCGAAATTCTGTCAATGAAAATTACCATAAATCAGAAACCTAATCAGTGGATAATATAGCCACTTTTCACACGGTTGTTTTGGCATTGGTTTCACTCAAATCGGACTTACGGTGAAAGAGAACGCTGCAAAATAACGAATTCTACAAACGAAGAAGTCGAGTATTTTAGAGAGAAATTGGAGTTGTTAAAAATCTGGAACAATTATTGATCACCAATGTCAAACGATAGAGTTATTGTTGTGTTTTCTGTTTGGTTTTACGGCTGTCCTTCCAACTCGCTTCCCTTTTTTGTTTGTTTTATTTTATTAATAATTAGAGTTCATCAATGAATCAAACCCATTGGTCTCCTTTTAGGTTTTACTAGTTTTATTTTATTTTATTTTTTTAAAACACAATTGCATTAATAAAGCATTATTACTATTCCAAAACTAATAATTTATAAATAAAAATAATTAATCTTTTAAAATACATTGATAACCAAAAATCTTATATTTAAAATAATTCCTATAATAATATTTATTTTTTTTTCAAATACTCAAATTAAAATATTACCATCATTAGAGAATAGTCAAAATTATTAAATAAATAAATATACATTAACATTTTATATTAATTACTAAATCTAAATAAATATATATAAAATCACAATATCATAACAAGTATATAAAAATAAATTAAATCATACACAATATCACTACAATCTCAAGATAATTATTTATCAAAAAATAATTAAAAATAAAAAATAGTTTTAAATAACTGAAATACAATTACGTGTATAATTAAAAGTATTACATTAATCGCGTACACGTATATACACGTAAAATTGTATAAAATATTTTTCTTTGAAATATATATATATATATATTACACTAAAATACTATTATTTTTTAAAAATATATCAAATAATAAAATATAGTATTTATTATTTATATCGCTCATATAATCTAAGATTTATAAAACTAGCACATCATAGAAATCACTTATATAACAAAAATTAGTCAGAAAATTTATGATCGTACTTAAATTAATTATTTAAAATCGTACTTAACTAATAAAATAGTTTAATAGAAAATTAAGGGTGTTACACTATGTTCCAACAATCCTCCACTTGAATTAAAACAAAAAAAAAAAAAGATGTTTTTGAACTAGCGTCAAACGCTTCTATAAGATTTTGCATCAACAATGGTGTCTTTCGATTTCAACCTTTGCATAGTAAGTAAAAGTCAAATTCAACCAAAGTCACTTGTAGTCTTGAATTCTCTCTCTGACATCAAATTCACACACAATCTCACATATAATATAGATCTCATTAAGAGTTTCTATTACCTCATCCTTTTATCGCTTCAACAATCATGCTTTTATGTTTTAAAATATCATGTTGATCTCATATCACTTCACAACTTGTTATTAGCCATTGAACCTAATTATTTATATCTCCATTATTTTATGTCGGGTTACCATCATGAGTGACTCTTTAGGAAGTAGTTTCATTCTTTTGAATGTATTTAAGAATTTCTCTGTAGCTAATTCTTTTGTCAAAGGATCTATTATATTTTCATTAGTGCGTACATGATCTACTATAAAAGCTCATTTAGAAAGTAACTCTCTAATTGTGTTGTGCTTGCAACGTTTATGTCATCTCTTACCATTGTAATAACGAATCTAAATCTTTGCAATAGCCGCGAAACTATCACAACAGATTAACACAACTGGCATTGGTTTTCCCATAATGGGATCTCAACTAGCAAGCCTCTCAATCAACATGCTTCTTCATTATAAGTAGCTAATGCTATTATTTTAGACTCAATAGTAAATTGAGCCAATATCCTGTCTTTCTTAGATTTCCAAGATACAACACCAGCAACTATGCTAAAAAGTTAGCCACTAGTTTCTTTGGAGTCATCTAATAAAGTGTTTCAATCATCATCATTATATCTTTCAAGAACAGTAGGAAATCTTTGATAGTATAATCTGAAACTCATGTTTTTTTTTAACGTATCTCACAACTCTTTCAATAGTATGCCAATGCTCCATATTAGGTCTACTGGTAAATTTGGACAGTAGTCCCACGATGAAGAAAATCTCGGGTCTAGTATAGTTAGTGGCATACCTGAGGCTGTCAATTATGGTCTCATATTCAATTTGTCCAACATTTTCACTAGTGTTTTTGAAAAGTTTCCCACTTGGATCAAATGGCGTGCAAGAAGGTTTATAGTCAAAGTAACTATTTTTCTTTAGAATTTTTTCAACAAATTGAGACAGTACCAAAGAAATTTCCTTTTCTAACCTAGTAAGATTGATTCCAAGGATTTCATTCGCTTCTTAAAGCTCTTTCATATCTAAATTGTTACATAATAATGATTTAATAATATTTACAACATGAATGTTTGTACCAAATATGAGTAGGTCGTCTACATCGAGACATATAATAGTGTAAATGTTATTTTCAAATTTATGATAAACATTCTTGTCACTTTCATTCATTTTTAACTTATTCGACATAACCAAGTTATCAAAATTTTCATGTCATTATATAGGAGTTTGTTTAAGACCCTACAGAGATCTATCTAACTTATAGACCTTGTTTTCTTGTCCATGAATCACAAAACCTCCAAATTCTTCCATATATATTTGTTCTTCAAAGTCACCATTTAAAAAAGAAGCCTTGACATCCATTTGGTGTACCAACAAGGTAAGAATAACAACTAGTGAAATGAGTAGCATAATGGATGTAATTCTAGTGACCGGTGAAATAGTGTCGAATAAATCTATATTTTCTCTTTGTCTAAAATATTTGGCTACAAGGCGAGTCTTGTATTTATCAATCATTCCATCAGGTTTTAGTTTCTATTTCAATATTCAGTTACAACCTATTGATTTGTAACAAGAAGGAAAGTCTAATGAGTTCCAGGTCCTTGTTATACTCCAGAGAATCCATCTCATTGTTTATAACTTCTTGCCAAAAACCTGCATCCAAAGATGATAAAGCTTCTTGAAGATTGGCATGATCCTCTTCTAAGGTATAAACCGTATAATTGGGCCCGTCATCTTTAACAACTCTAGCTCTTTTACTTTTTTCCTTGTTTGTTGCTTTTAGTGTTCCAAAAAATCATTAAACAAGTTAGAATCATACTTGGTTCCTCTATCATTAAGAAGCCACTTAATCTTTCTACTAAATTGATTTTTAATTTCAGTTACAAAAATTCTAAACATGTCAAGTGTTTTGCTTTTATTTTTCATTAGATATACAGAAGTATAGTCATAACAATAGTCAATAAAAGTGATAAAATAACATTTTCCATTTCTAGTTAAAGTCTCATCAAGTTCACTTATATCAGAGTGTAATAAATATAAACGCTCAGAATCTCTAATTAATGATTTATGCGAACTCCTGGGTAAATTAACTTGACTATAAAAACCACATGTTTCAAAATCATTTAAAGATAAATTTGAAATTAAACCTAAGTTACTTAAGTTTGAAATCACATATCTGTTCACATAAAAAAGGTCTAGCATGCCAAGTATTAAAGGCACAACATATAAACAAAATGAGACTTTTCTTAATTTAATTTAATTTAAAAATACCATAAGTGGTGTACCATTTGCAAACAAAAATATCACATTAAAAAATAGTCTTCAAATTTACCACTATAGACTAAGTAAACCCTACCTAATTCATAAGAAAATCATAAACAAAATTATTTCTTATCTATGGAGGAGGGTTATCAGAGAAAATTCTCTTTCTTTTTCTTTTTTTTTTTAATGTTTTAGAGAATTTTTGAAATTTTTCCAAGCAGGAGGTAGTTTGTCAATAATAACAACAATTTGAAACTGTTCATCTGAACACATACTTTCAAAGGTGATCTCATGAGCTATTTTCTAAGTGTCACGGAATTAAGCATCCATTGATCTATCATCGATCATATCATATTTGAGGTAGTGGCTAACACCATACTTTTTAACTCCAGCTTCCTCAATATCATATGCCTTCTTCAAAGCATAGCAAACATCTCTAGTAATATTACCAGAACTGTAATAATCATACATATCATCAACAAGTCCATTAAGAATATAATTCTTTCTTTATCCTCCCATTGGATTAATTCAACAATTTTCTTACCCTTTTCTATTTTTCAGCTATTTTAGTATTTGTAGAGTTGAAACTACTAAACATATTAGAGCATTAGAGCTTTTCAGTGTAAGACTTCAATAAATTTTAAATTCATACACTAACATACTGTAATTTTTCATCATAGTGTCGTTCATCGTTAACTACACATTTTAGAAATTAACTAATAAATAGTATCTATTTTCGCAAATCAATAGCTGTTAGTAAAGATAGTTTTATCTTTCGCTTAATCTTTCGCTTACATTCATGCGGCTCAACCATCAAGCAGTCAATCTAGAACTTTAAGATTCAAAATTTGAGATCAATAAGCCATCAAAATTTAAATATAGTAATGAATATATATAATGACGGGTTATTAAATATATATTCACTTAATTCAGTTTGTTAAGATGAGAGTTATATATAAGTCTTCACCCTAATTCGAATTTTGTTGCACTAGAACATGAACGTTGTATTTTTTATTTTTTTTACAAGCCATGGTTTATTTTATTTTTAGAATAACGATAGTGTAACATTTTTTTAGATCTTCAAAATATATTATTTTTCTGTATTATTTAAAGTGTTTAAAAACAAACACATAATAAAAAAACAACACCCCATACACACACCAGCAAACTTACAAAAATAAAAATAGGATGCAGACACTCATAACATTATAAATGATATTTTTTAAATTATTTTAATGAACCAACTCATTACCTTTATCTTTTTTTATATTAGATTTATTTAAATAGTTATGGTAGACACTCATCATTATTATATTATATTATATTATTATCTATTCGAATATCGATCGAAAGATAAGTAATGTATTGTCAATCATTGTTCAAAATAGAATTCAAATTCAAATTCTCTCAAGTATTGAATATTTTATTACATCATTATTTAAGATATTAATTCTTAATAACAAAAATGAATGTTAACCAATCATATTACTTAAAATACAATATATTCTAATGAATCTAAGCAATTATAGTATTTCTTTTTATTTTCTTAAAGAAATGATAAATATCAACATAAAATTCATAGACAACATAAAACTCATAGACAACTCTAAAGTCTAGAATTACATTTTATGTTTTTATTTTATGATGAAAAGATATAATAGTTTAAATTTTCAAAAGAGAAATAAACAAAATAATAAAATAAAAATAAGAAGAGTTCAAACTCGCGTATTTGGACTATAATATGACTAAAGATTCCCTAAAAAAAACTTAAACACTGATTCTAGACCAACAGACACACTTATGAATTAGAAAATATAAATTTATTTTCATAAATTACTCTTACATGACAATAATAACTCACAGTCAATCATACCGAATTAATATCAAGATTTATTTAATTTTTTTTGAATTAAAACCACATATTTTGCATAAAGTTTACAGTATTTTGGTATTCCTTTATTAAATTAACAGTAAAATCGAAACGTATACATTGATAGAGAAAGTGAAGATTCATATGACTTATAACATTTTTTATTTGTTGTTCCATTTCAGTACTGCATGATGTCGAATAATCAATCGATCTTTGCATTCATGCTCCTCCAACAATACTAATTAAACATCAAAACAAAAATTAAATAACATTATCAATTAGTTACATGTATAAAATATTGGGCACTAAAAACCAAATAAAATATTAAATCAAATGTTGAAAATAATTTAAAGTCATACCTTCAGGAAGATGGATATATGCACTTTTCATAACCTATATATCATAAATTGAAAATTAATAACCAAAATATTTTCTTGATTGTCAAAGAAAGCTATATCATAAAATGAAAATTAATGACCAAAATAAGCTCTTTCAAATCATTGGAGTAGGATAGTCAAAGAAAGTGCTTTTGTTGGAACTAAAATAAAAATTACTTCATGTAAGAGGATTTAAAACAATTATTATGACTTTTGGAATGATTAAATCAATAAAAAAAAACTACATGGAACATGCATCATCAATATAAATTAGTTTTAAAACAAGGTTCTGTCATAAAAGTTATATTTGATAAAAAAAACTAACGAAAGGTTATTGATATTCATACTTGGATCAGTTTCAACAATAGTTGCACTGCCACCAAAATCGCAAGAGCCATCGGCTTGCTTCTGGATTTGATAGTAACTATTAAAAGCATAGGAAGCATGAACTTGGACAGTGTTTGGATTAAAACAAAGTCCATTGGGCTGAATAGGCCCACAATCAGCTCCAGCTCCACATGCATAATTTAAAGCACTAATTAATGCCTGTGTATCAGCTCCCTGCTTAGCCACACACCATGTTTTTGCTGCTCCAACAATTATCACATTAATCAAAATCATGGTTGTCACAATCATTAACATAACTGAAATCAACTTTGATGATGCCATTGAAGAAATCAAAGAAAAGGGTTGAATATTGTTGACTTGATTGTTAATTTTTATTTGAGGTAATTTTCTTTTAATCTATTTTTCTCTATATATCATGAGATATATATAGATATATAACATGCATGAATTGAAACTTAAGGACAGTTATTAATATTAATGATCATCTCTAATTATAGAAGACTGTTTGACTAATTCATGAGATGTGATACACTGAATTTTCTTCTAAAGAAAAAAAGATACATTGTATTCATAAAATTACTAATAGTCAATCGAAATTCATTTTTTCTAATTAAAATCTTCCTTTTTTAATTATATTTTACTACTAATTTTATTTTATAAATACAAAATATCTCTTTTTTTAGTTTTTCTTTTCTATAAATTAATATTTTTAAATAAAATTTTCTGAAATTATCTGTATCTGTCAATTTTAATTCATACTATATATAATTACAATAGATTTTACATGAACAATTATATTAATTACTGAATAACTATTCCGCAATTACACATGATATATGTTTTGTAAAAAAAACACAAGATACACATCATTCTAATAATCATATTATTACAAAAATAAAATAAAAATTAATTAAATTTTTTTAAAAAATAAATGTATTTTAAAAAATTATAAAATTAATATTAACTCAATTACAATTATTCAGTGTATAGAATTGCAGATTATACTAGTTAAAAAATTATATTTAGTAGACGATTTTAAAACCAATTATTATTATAGAATTCATTTAATAAGATTAAGATATTTATTCAATAAAAAAAAGTTGAGATGAAGATAATTTTTTACTATGGAGATTTTTTTTTACTGTAGATGTGTTGACTACAAAATATCTACAAAAATCAGAAATATTTTGCAATCATTATTTGTTTTTTTAGTTTATCGATGTATTTTATTTTTATTTTTTTGAATATTCAATATTGTATTATTTAAATACATCATTTTAAATAAAACTGTTGAATTAATTAAATATTACTTAAATAACAAACAAATTTATTTTGTCAGACACAATGTCACATTAAAACAACTAACTCCTGATCATATTCATATATAGATATAATAATTTACACCATATTTGTATATAAACTTGCAGTGGATAAATAATAAAAATTTCATAGAAAAAAGAAATTTTCATAAGTTATTTAAGATATCACATTTCTCAAAATACAAATTATACTTTTTAATTTTTTGCTCATATAAAATAGTATTATTCGAATCAACTTGATTTAACTATAATATTTTAACTTAATTTTAAAAACTTACTAGTATTTATAAGGTTTTAACTTAATCACTCAAATGAAATTAATATATCGCATATCATCGCATCATCCAAGAGAAATTATTATCACTTTTGAAATACATTAATCACAAAAAAGTAGAATATTATGCATTAGCTTAGCCTGTACTTCTTCAAAGTTTTGTACCGTTCTAACTCTGAAATATTTTGATAAAAGACTTGATACTATACTACCACGCAAGTGGATATAGAATTTAAATTGATCTTGTCCTAATATATAGATTCCCAAACTAAAAGCGAGATATATGGTTGTATACTAAGTATGGTTGGTTGGGTTGAAAAGTTGAGGTGAGGTGATGTTTTATTTTATTTGTTTAGCACTTGTAAAGTTGTTTAGTGACGAACTTTCATTAGTCATTAATTTTAGAGTCACCTTGAGTCAATTATTTGATTTATTTCTCTATGGTTTCATTTTTATGATTAACCAGCTATTTTGTATAGTTTTCTCAGTTTCATTGGTTTAGCAAAATGTTGAATTTTGAAGAAAAAACAACACGACCCCTATGCAGTATTTTAACATCCATAACTACAATATTCATGCAGACACCTAAATCCAATTTGGAGTGCAAAAGAGTGAAAAGTGTAAATTAAATATTAAACTAATTGGATCAAAAGCTTGGGGCATTACATTATGGTATCAGAGTAGGTATGTTCAATCAGGCCGAGAGGGTCAAATGTTAGATTAGTGTCTATAAGATGACAATCGTATAAGTTTTGGGTGCTTGTGAATTAGGATCATTATTTGATTTTTACCTAATATTATTGGGTATGTGCCATATGTTTTTCCATGAGCGTACATGTCGTGTGAATTGATTGCTGCCTAATTGGTGAAGTTGCTTGTTATCTATTCGTTGTTGCTTAACTATATCTTTGATGCATTTGAGGTCCTTACTTGATTAACCAATAACTTCTTGAAATTTTCTTGTTAATTCTATAAATTTTGTTTGATTATGGATGTGTTGCATTGTCTTACTCTTGGAGAATCATATCGTTGTTAAATTCTTAATTGAAAAAAAATATTATGTTTCCTTGCTTTATATTAAAAATTAGAAGCGACAATTTTTATTGATTAGTTATATATCAAAAATTGTTAGTTCTTGTTTATGCAAATTTAAATTGTTGTGAAATTATTTTATTTGCTTACTTAAATGTCAATTTACTGTTTTTCTGTATTTTAATATTACAGCTTAAACATTGCAAAAATCTGATTGTTAAATTATATGCCTAATGTAACACCCTTATTTTAATTAATTAAATTAAAACTCTTACTTTTGTTTATTCTTTTTTATTAATTTAGTGTGACGTTAATAGAATAATTATTCCTTGGAAGTTTGATTATTTGATGAAGTATTTTTATATTAATTAATTATCGAGATTTTTTTTATTAACTAATTAAAACTCGTAGAAATATCTGTCTTAGATTGAACAATGAATAAGTCAATTTTGACCAAGTCAAAATTGAATCACCCACACTACTCTTGTGTCCATTCAAATGTGTAACTAACAAGAATAAATACATGAATGTCAATTAATTCTTAACGATTGGTCATTGAATGACATTATTTCAATTGAATTCTGTATTCATGTGGGCAATTAAACTCAATGAAGAGAATTATTCCTTCTCTTTGATCAATTATACGCCTCCTTTATTAGTCACATACACCTCTCCTTCGTAGGACACGCCATTACCAACATTACATTTATCTCAAATATTTTCTAAGTCACTCAAACAACCTTCCTCACATCTCCTCACATTCGGATCGAAGTTCTAAACTTTTGTTCCTTTATCTTGTTGAAATTTTCGAGGACGACATAGTGTCACCTGGAAGGAAAGCACTCGAGGTAAGGGCTTTTCCCCATGCAGAGTTAGGCTAGATGTTAAATTAGCGAATCGTAAGATATTGATATGATGTCTGGATGTCTTAAAAGTAAAAGACTGATTTTATTTTCGTCGTAAAGAAATAAATATAATGTTTTGATTGTTTTTTTTTTGTAATACATCTATCTTGATGAAATTAATTTTAGAGTTATATTTTTATTATTATGCCTTGATAAATATGTTTGTAGTGAAAATATTTAGTACTTTACGTGTTTTAGAGTATTTAATTATGAAGTTATAATTTTTATAATGTTATGATTCATAATATGTTTATTATGATGTATTTGATTTTAAGTCTTGACTTTTGAGTATTTTAAATTTATAAACTTGACTTTTATGAACAATATATGTATTTTGAGGAAATTGATGAAAATTTTATATATTTTTTCTTTAATGATATGAGAAAATTAATTATTGAATGCTTTAACGAATAGTCCATTTTTAGAATGCTGAAAACTTTGTAGTGAAATGAATGAAAATTATGTTGTTATTGTGTTCTCAGTGATAGGAGTTTTAATTGTTATCAATAAAACGTAGTCAAAATCGAATCCTATGGATTATTAAAATAAAAGTGGTGATTTTGAGATATTTATTCACGTACATATTTGATGTGTTGAAGTTATTGAGTTCTAACTATGAACATCCATGATAATGTAAATTTGATGTTTGTGTGATTTACAAAAATTCGATCTGGAAAGGTTTGTCCTTGTGATTGCCTAAGTGGCTAGTGATTTGTGGTTTGAATAGTTTTTCTTTGTGGTGCCTAAGTGACTGATTATTTGTGTTATGATTTTATTTCTTTGTGGTTGCCTAAGTGGCTAGTGATAAGATTGATGTGGTGCATTTTTATTTTATTTTTTGAAGTTATTTACTTTTTATGGTCGATTTTAAATAGAAATGCGGAGGTGGGGTCCTTCTGCTAGGAAAAACCTGAATTATTCTATTTTAAGACGTAAGTGAACATTTTCTATAATTGGTTAATTGTGTTTGCAAAAATAGTAATAATAATAATAATAATATAAAGTAAATTGCGTTGCGTTATTTCTTAAAATAAAATCAAACTATTTACTAGTGAAATTTTATTGATAATATCATGAATTACTAAAAAAAAAATTGTTTCGAAAGAAAATAAATATTTTTTAGTAATGTCTTGGATTAAAATCAAGGGCGTTACATTGTGGTATCAGAGCATTAATTCTCGGACTTTAGTGGGGTGAGATGTTTCGTGTATGTCGCATGTTTTTATAATGTTCATGTTAATTGTTTAATTTTCTAATTATTTGAGTTTTATCAATTATTTTAAATGTCTATTATTTTTCATTAATTATGTACCTTCTTGAAATTGAATTTTATAATTATTTTAACTTTTATTACGTCATTAATTATGTAACCTACTTGAAATTGAAATTCTACTAATTACTTAAATTTCTATTATGTGTGTCATTAATTGTATAACCTCCATGAATTTTTATCATTAAAAATATGCCTTAAATATTTGTATTCATGGTGTATTTAATTGTTTTTCTATTAAGTGTCATTAAATATGGTAACTACTTGATTTTCTAATTATTAAATTTTTATTATATGTTATTAATTGTATAATCTCCATGAATTTTTGTCATTGAAAATATGCCTTAAACATTAGATTTAGTGGTGCATTTAATTGTCTTCAAATCTGAAATCTCTATATCTACTTACATGCTTTATTTACATTTTCTTTTATATTTTTATTTTTTAAGTTGTTAAATTTTATAATCTTTATGATTTTTTTTACTTGTATTGTATGATTGTTTTGTTTTATTAATTTTAGACTCCATACTTCTTGTTCATACTAAGTGTTTGACTTTTTAATTATTTTATGTCATTAATGACTTAAATTTCAATTATGTGAATTTAATTGTCTAACTTTTTGGTATAATTATGATGAAAAATATGTTTTAAATTATTGATCATATGATTAGAAATAATTTTAATTTAATCAAACAGTAATTATTTATGGTTGCATGATATTGTGAATTATGAGTTTATTACCATGATTTAAAATTATTTCAATCTAAATCACAAAGTAATTGTTGAGCTTTCATCATATAATCTAAATATTCGTAACTAAGACAATGTTCTAAACCCTAAATTATGTATATTTGTATGATCCACACAATAGAAGTGAAGGATAATACATAAAAAGTTGTATTTTAGGGATTCTGGCTAAGGAAAGACTTGGTTATTAAGTGGTCCATTGATCCACCTCTCTTTCTTAGGAATCCCTCAAAAACACGACTTGTTGTATAACTCGGACCTACTATATAGTGTTCAATAAATGACTTTCATACTACCCTAAAGTTAAAATTATATTAGAATATTTTTCTAATTAGATAATTTTAGGAAGTGTTATGGCTCGTCGAACAAACTGATATGTCCCCCAAGGAAGAAACGATATGACTGAAGTGATCCAAGCCATGAATGAAATTGTCGTTGCAATGACCCAACAAGTTGCGTTCCAGGCTCAGCGAGATGCATAGAGGGATGAAGCAGCTAGTGCAGCAAGAGCATGGAATGAATTTCGTCAACAAGATCCGCCTAAGCTCAAAGGAGAGCATGACCCCGACAAGGCTGATCTTTGGCTGCAAGAAATCGAGAAGATCTTCAAGGTCCTACACTGCCCTGACAATGCGAAAGTAGAGTATGCGACCTATTTAATAATTAATGAAGCTGAATACTGGTGACGAGGTGCGAAGAAAATGATGGAGACAAATCATGAAGAGCTGACTTGAGAGGCTTTCAGGAATAAGTTCCTAGACAAATATTTCCCAAAAAGTGCTAGGGCTGAGAAGGAGGCCCAATTTCTGAAGTTGTATCAAGAGAATCTCACGATAGCAGAATATGCGGCAAAGTTCGAGTCCCTAGCAAAGCACTTCTGCTATTTCATAAATCAGGTAGATGAAGAATACATGTGTGAGCAGTTCGAAAGCGAGCTTAAGTATGAGATTAAGGAGTTAGTGGGGCCCTTGGAGATACGTCAATATCAAGTGTTAGTGGAGAAATGCAAGAAAGTGGAGCAGATGAAACAAAGTCGTCTGATTAGGGGCACTGTAGGTGGACCCATCAGACCTCAGGTAGAGATTTAAATTCATCCATATCATCAAAGTCATAAGCTTGGACTCTAAATGTTAATATTTACCCCTAAATGTTAATATTTTAAACAGGGGCATATTGACCAACAGAATAGGGGCATGCAACATCAATAACACAAGTCGTATGCCCGACCACTGGGGAATGCTAGAGATCAACCTCGACCTCAAAACGGGAAAGGTCAAGGGCAAAAAACTCCAAGTCAGAACCAGGCATACCATATTAGGAGTTTTCACTACAACAGGGAAGAACACAAGATATATGAGTGTCCAATCAGACCAATGGTTTGTTACATTTGTCAGAAAGCAAACCACTTTGCAAATGAATGCCCTGAACGGAAGGACGATAGAGCTGTTAACCGCAACAATATCAAAGAAAATGTTGCATGCCCTACTGCCAAGGTACGTGTCTACCCTATCAATAGAGAAGAAGTTCCATCTTCCTTTGAACTTATCCAAGGTGAGTGTTTAATTGTTTGAAAATCACTTAATGTAATATATGATTCGGGGCCAATACACTCGTTCATTTCATTGGATTGGGTGGATTCGCTCCAACTTGTTGTTACTACCTTGCCATTTGATTTGGTGGTTACCCTGCGTTCTACCGAATTGGTGAAATGTAATACGACTTGCTTGCAATGTCTGTTGATTGTGTTTGATATGAGATTCAATGTTGATTTGATTTATATTCCCCTCAAGCATGTCGGAGTGATCCTTGGGATGAATTGGTTGTCAAGCCATTATGTTTTATTGGATTGCGCTCGTAAGTTTGTGATATTCCCAAACCCAGGTGTTTCTCAATTCCTCGATACCAATATTCTCTTTGAAAGGGAGAGTTCAAAAAATCTATTTCCCTCAACTCAGTCTGTGTAAAGCTAGAGGTGGAGGTAGACGGGATACTTGTGGTCGAAGATTTTCCAGAGGTATTTCTGCCGGATGTACAAGGATTACCTCCAATTCGTGATATTGAATTCTCAATTGATGTGACTTCGGGTACATGAC
Organism: Cicer judaicum; assembly: GCA_037974835.1. Lineage (NCBI taxonomy): Eukaryota > Viridiplantae > Streptophyta > Magnoliopsida > Fabales > Fabaceae > Cicer > Cicer judaicum. The sequence goes on from JBBPBS010001012.1 coordinate 5,395,472, forward strand.
CTATTTCTATTGCCCTATATAGAATGTCTCCACCGGAATTGTCAGAATTGAAAAATCAGTTAGGGGACCTTTTGTCTAAACAGTTCATACAACTGAGTGTCTCACCTTGGGGAGCACCGGTTTTTCTAGTGAAGAAGGATGGAAGATCTAGACTTTGTGACGATTACCGTTAGCTTAAGAAAGTCACCATCAAAAATAGGTACCCCTTGCCACGTAGTGATGACTTGATGGACCAACTCAAAGGAGCAATCATATTTTCAAAGATTGATTTGAAGTTGGGGTACCATCAGATTCGGGTGAAGGAAGAAGACATCCCTAAAACAGCATTCAGAACTCGTTATGGACACTTTGAGTATTTGGTGATGCCTTTTGGTGTCACCAATGCACCAACTATTTTCATGGATTACATAAATCATATATTTCACCCCTTCTTAGACATATTTGTAGTGGTCTTCATTGATGACATATTAATCTATTCTAAGAGTCGAGAGGAACATGAAGTTCACCTATGTCAAGTTTTGCAAGTCTTGAAAGATAAGCGATTGTATGTAATCTGGGGAAATGTGAATTCTGGCTGGAGAAGGTGAAATTCTTGGGACATGTCATTTCAAGGGAAGGTATCATTGTCGACCCAACTAAAGTAGAGGCCGTGGTGGCATGAAAACAACCACAGACTGTCATAGAGATTAGAAGTTTTCAGGGCTTGGCTGGATATTATAGAAGATTCATTGAGGGCTTTGCCAAGATTGCAGCGCCGTTGACACAAATCACAAGGAAGAATCATATTTATGCATGGACAGAGGAATGTGAAAGAATTTTTCCGATGTTGAAAGAGAAACTAACTACTTCACCGGTGTTGGTGTTGCCACAACCAGAAGAACCATATGAAGTATATTGTGATGCTTCTTTACAAGGGCTGGGTTGTATACTTATGCAGAACAAACAAGTGGTAGCATATGCTTCAAGACAGTTGAAGGTGCATGAGAAACACTCTCCTACATATGACATGGAGTTGGCTGCAATAGTTTTTGCACTAAAGATTTGGAGGCACTATCTTTATGGATGCAATTTTGATGTACATAGTGACCATAAAAATTTGAAATACTTGTTCGACCAGAAGGAGCTCAATATCCGAAAATGCATATGGATGAAGTTTATCAAGGATTATGAGTTTACGCTGCACTATCACCCAAGAAAAGCCAATGTGGTGGCTGATGCCTTGAGTAGAAAGCGAGCCCATTTGTCATCCATAACATTGAAAGGGTTAGAGTTGTTAGAGAATTTTCCCGACTTGGATCTTAGTTTGGATTCTATGTCGAGAAAAGTACAATGTGGAATGATCATCGTAGATAATAAACTAATGAATGAGATAAAAGCCCTTCAAGCGACTAATGAGGCTATTCAAGGGAGACGGAAATTGGTTGAGACTGGCAAGGCTTTCGAATTTGAAATAGATCCAGATAACATTTTGTGGTGTAATAAACGTATTTGTGTGTCCAATAATGCAGTTGAGGAAAACTATTTTGGATGAGGCCCACAAGAGCAAACTGAGTATTCACCCTAGTACTACGAAGATGTATAAAGACTTGAATCACATATTTTGGTGGTCAAGAATGAAGAAACATGTGGTGGAACATGTGGCATCTTGCCTGACTTGCCAAAAGGCTAAGGTTGAACACCAAAAACCTATTGGATTGTTGCAGTCATTAGATGTACCAATGTGGAAATGGGATAGCATATCTATGGACTTTGTGGTGGCATTACCTAAGACTCAAAAGAAATTTGACTCTATTTGGGTGATTATTGACAGGCTCACGAAATCCGCCCATTTCATACTTGTAAGGACTACTTACAATGTATTTAAGCTTGCAGAGATTTACGTTGCTGAAATTATTAGATTACATAGGATACCATCAAGTATTGTGTCTGATAGAGATCCAAAGTTCACTTCTCGTTTATGGGAAGCATTACCTGAGACATTGGGTACTAAATTAAGATTGAGTTTCGCCTACCACCCTCAAACCGATGCTCAAACTAAAAGGACTATTCATACATTAGAGGATTTGCTAAGAGCTTGTACATTAGATAATCGAGGAAGTTGGGATGATCTATTGCCTCTTTTTGAATTTACCTATAACAATAGCTATAATACGGGAATCCGGATGACACTATATGAGGCTTTGTATGGGCGCAAATGCCAAACTCCCTTGTGTTGGTATCAGGATAGTGAAAACTTGATCGTAGGGCCAGAGTTGGTGCAACAGACTACAGAGAAGGTGTGTCAGATCAAAGAGCGGATGAGAACAACACAGAGTAGGCAGAAGAGTTATGTTGATCAACATAGGAGACCTTTGGAGTTTCAAGAGGATGAACATGTATTCTTGAGAGTGACACCCACTACTAGAGTTGGTAGGGCATTGAAGTCTAAGAAGCTTACTCCGAAGTTTATGGGACCATACCAAATTCTTCGACGTGTGGGTCCAGTGGCTTATCAAATTGCTTTACCACCAAATTTGGCCAATTTACATGATATGTTCCATGTATCACAATTGAGAAAGTAAATGGCAAATCCATCCCATATTATTGCGCTAGATGATATTCAATTGAAGGAGAATCTTACCTTCGGGGTCCCACCGATAAGCATCGTAGACAAAACTACCAAACATTTATACTTAGCAATTATAGCACAATCATCACGAGAACTTCAGTTTCGAAATGGTTTTGCAATCAATCACACTTACACATAATTTTGAAACATTCACACTTAGAAATTATAGCACAATCACAATGACAACTTGAGTTTCGAAATGGTTTTGCAATCAATCACACTTACACATAAATCCGAAACATCCGCACTTGGCAATTATAACACAATCACCATCACCATGAAAACTTGAGTTCAAACACTCAATCATAATCTTGAATCAAACATGACTCGCGTGCCAAGCACCCTAATGCAATGCATATATGCCAAAACGCGTGGACTCAGAATTCCAAACCAAAATCCTCCTCGAAAGGTCGTATATCATAATTGTACTGCCTATCACAAGTCGAAGTACTAAATTACCAAGGTGTTACCTATCATGGGTGAGCACGATTTACTAAAAACGTAAATCGTAAAGGTATCGCCTATCACAGGCCGAAGTACTCTTTACCGAGGTGCCACCTATCACGAGTCAACACGATTTACCAAAAATGTGTAGTCTATCGCAGACCTTACACAACGCGAAAATCCCCGCAAGGATAAGATGAACCAACAAATCACATGGAATCATCTTGTGGCTCATCTGGTCACCACTATCACTATGGCCCATCTGGTCGCCATGTAGTATGAAGTGCATGAGCATACTCTAATTCTATCCATGACAATCGCTAAGTAAATGCAAATATTAAAAGATTCCACATTTTTAATACTCATTTAACTCTAACAATTTTCACGACAGTCATTACGTAAAAGCAGATATTAAAAGATTCCCCATTTTTAATACTCGTTTATCTCTACCAATCATTAAGTAAACACAGATATTAAAAGATTCCCCATTTTTAATACTTGTTTAACTCTAATGATTTTCAAATTCCACACAGAGCATACTCAAACATTTATTTTCCACCACACACATCAAATTTAATACACAATATACATTAAATTCGATCAAATCAAATTCCACAAAACCCACAACGAGTTCAATCATCAATCACCCATAATTTCCACATTTTCAACATGAATCATAACAAATCAAGTGTCACAAACCACACCTCAAACATCTCAAATTTTATTTCCTCAAAACAGACATAAATGAATCAAATTCATTTTCCACAAAACACTCATCAATATCACCAAAACCCAACTCTAAAATTTCACCCATAAAAGCTTTCAATTCATTTTTCCCAAATCAAAACTTCAACCCTAACAAATTTCCTTTCCACCCAACCACAGATAAGTCCCTAAATGCAAACTAAAAGTTTGGAAGGAGCCCTTACCTTAACGTTAGTTTTAACGAGTGATTATGGTACCACGAGTAATTTCGATAAAATCTTTGGTCGCGACGTCGCTTCCAAAGTTATTTCACTAGCACCATAGCTTGGAGGTTAGCAACTTTCCCTTCTATCTCTTTGCGAAACGAAGCTTAGATCTAGAAGAAACGCGGAGGTTTGTGTTTGCGGTTTTGAAATCCCTAACACCGCTTTCGAATCTGAGAAGAAGAAAGAGGACGTAGGGAAGAAGTCGAGCAGCAGGGGAATGTTTTCCTTTCACTCACACTTGGTTTTCTTGAAGCCAAAGCAAGAAAAGGAAGGAGAAGGAGAAAGGGTTCGCGCAAAGGGAGAGACAGCGTTTCTCGTTTCCTCTGTTTTGTTGTTTTCTTCCTTTCCTTTCCAATATATATATATATTATACTTAAAACCAAACCCAAACGAATATTTAACAACTCTTACACGCATCACTTCACTCATATCTTAAACTATTTTGATAAAAATATCTACTCTCGTCGCAACTCAATTGATAAATACAATTTTCAGCAACCCAAGATATTTTTAACAAAATTGCCCAGAATTAAATTCTTCGTAATACAAATAAATTATTCTCCAACAAATAATTTTAATCCAATTTCCAAAAATATATTTTTGGCATTTAACTCACTCAATATCACAAACTGGACTAACAGCCTAAGAAATTCCACATAAAATACCCTAAAATTGTATAATTTAGGATTTAAAAACTATGGGTCTTACATAATTGTTTTAATGTGACATTGTGTCTAACAAGAGAAATATGTTTGTTATTTAAGTAATATTTAATTAATTCAATAGTTTTATTTGAAATGATTTATTTAAATAATACAATATTAAATATTCAAAAACTTAAAAATAAAATACATCTATAAACTAAAAACAAATAAAAATGATTGCAAAATATTTATGATAAAAAAAAAATCTCCACAATAAAAAACTAATTGAATCTCAATCTTTTTTTCTTTTTATTGAATAAATATCTTAATCATATTAAATAAATTCTATAATCATAATTGGTTTTAAAATCGTCAACTAAAGATTT
>JBBPBS010001012.1:5400822-5413930 GCA_037974835.1 Cicer judaicum
TGAAAATACATTTATTTTTTGTTTAAAATTTATTTTATTTTTATTTTATTTTTGTAATAATATGATTATAAGAATGATGTGTATCATGTGTTTTTTTTTACAAAACATATATCATGTGTAATTGTAGAATAGTTATTCAGTAATTAATATAATGTTCATGTAAAATCTATTGTAATTATATATAGTATGAATAGAAATTGATAGATACAGATAAGTTCAGAGAATTTAATTTAAAAATATTAATTTATAGAAAAGAAAAACTAAAAAAAGAGATATTTTGTATTTATAAAATAAGATTAGTAGTAAAATATAATAAAAAAAAGGAAGATTTTAATTAGAAAAAATGAATTTCGATTAACAATTAATAATTTTATGAATACAATGTATGTTTTTTTTTTCTTTAGAAGAAAATTCAGTGTATCACATCTCATGAATTAGACAAACAGCCTTCTATAATTAGAGATGATCATCAATATCAATAACTGCCCTTAAGTTTCAATTCATGCATGTTATATATCTATATATATCTCATGATATATAGAGAAAAATAGATTAAAAGAAAATTACCTCAGATAATAATTAACAATCAAGTCAATAATATTCAACCATTTTCATTGATTTCTTCAATGGCATCATCAAAATTGATTTCAGTTATGTTAATGTTTGTGACAACCATGATTTTGATTAATGTGATAATTGTTGGAGCAGCAAAAACATGGTGTGTGGCTAAGCAGGGAGCTGATACACAGGCATTAATTAGTGCTTTAAATTATGCATGTGGAGCTGGAGCTGATTGTGGGCCTATTCAGCCCAATGGACTTTGTTTTAATCCAAACACTGTCCCAGGTCATGCTTCCTATGCTTTTAATAGTTACTATCAAATCCAGAAGCAAGCCGATGGCTCTTGCGATTTTGGTGGCAGTGCAACTATTGTTGAAACTGATCCAAGTATGAATATCAATAACCTTTCGTTAGTTTTTTTTATCAAATATAATTTTTATGACAGAACCTTGTTTTAAAAGTAATTTATATTGATGGTGCATGTTCCATTTTCTTATTTTTTATCATGTAGTTTTTTTTATTGATTTAATCATTCCAAAAGTCATATTAATTGTTTTAAATCCTCTTACATGAAGTAATTTTTATTTTAGTTCCAACAAAAGCACTTTCTTTGACTATCCTACTCCAATAATGATTTGAAAGAGCTTATTTTGGTCATTAATTTTCATTTTATGATATAGCTTTCTTTGACTATCAAGAAAATATTTTGGTTATTAATTTTCATTTTATGATATAGGTTATCAAAAGTGCGTATATCCATCTTCCTGAAGGTATGACTTTAAATTATTTTCAACATTTGATTTAATATTTTATTTGGTTTTTAGTGCCCAATATTTTATACATGTAACTAATTGATAATGTTATTTAATTTTTGTTTTGATGTTTAATTAGTATTGTTGGAGGAGCATGAATGCAAAGATGGATTGATTATTCGACATCATGCAGTACTGAAATGGAACAACAAATAAAAAATATTATAAGTCATATGAATCTTCACTTTCTCTATCAATGTATACGTTTCGATTTTATTGTTAATTTAATAAAGGAATACCAAAATACTGCAAACTTTATGCAAAATATGTGGTTTTAATTCAAAAAAACTTAAATAAATCTTCATATTAATTCGGTATGGTTGACTGTGAGTTATTATTGTCATGTAAGAGTAATTTATGAAAATGAATTTATTTTTTCTAATTCATAAGTGTGTGTTGGTCTAGAATCAGTGTTTAATTTTTTTTAGGGAATCTTTAGTCATATTATAGTCCAAATACGCAAGTTTGGACTTTTCTTATTTCTATTTTGTTATTTTGTTTATTTCTCTTTTGAAAATTTAAATTATTATATCATAAAATAAAAACATAAAATGTAATTCAAGACTTCAGAGTTGTCTATGAATTTTATATTGTCTATGAGTTTTATGGTTATATCTATCATTTTTTTTAAGAAAATAAAAGAAATACTATATTCACTTATATTCATTAGAATATATTGTATTTTAAGTAATATGATTGATTAATATTCATTATAGTTATTAAGACTTAATATCTTAAATATTGATGTAATAAAATATTCAATACTTGTAATAAAATAGAATCTGAATTTGAATTCTGTTTTGAACAATGATCGATAATACATTACTTATCTCCCGACCGATATCCGAATAGATAAAAAAAGAATATAATATAATATAATATAATATAATATAATATAATATAATAGTGATGAGTTGGTTCATCGAGAAGAAAATCATAACTATTTAAATAAATCTAATATAAAGAATTTATGAGAAATCATTAAAATAATTTAAGAAATATCATTTACAATGTTATCAGTGTCTGCATCCTATTTTTATTATTGTAAGTTAGCTAGTGTGTGTATGGGGTGTTGTTTTTTTACTATGTGTTTGTTTTTAAACACTTTAAATAATACATAAAAATAATATATTTTGAAGATCTAAAAAAAATGTTACACTATCGTTATTCTAAAAATAAAATAAACCATGGCTAGTAAAAAAAATACAACGTTCAAGTTCTAGTGCAACAAAATTCGAATTAGGGTGAAGACTTATATATAACTCTCATCTTAATAAACTTATATATAACTCTCATCTTAACAAATTGAATTAAGTGAATATATATTACTAACCCGTCATTATATATATTCATTACTATATTGAAATTTTGATGGCTTTTTTTTTTATCTCAAATTTTGAATCTTAAAGTTCTAGATTGATATGCATGATGGTTGAGCCGCATGAATGTAAGTGAAAGATAAAACTATCTTTACTAACAGCTATTGATTTGCGAAAATAAATACTATTTATTAGTTAATTTCTAAAATGTGTAGTTACCGATGAACGACACTCTGTTGAAAAAATATAGTATGTTAGTGTAAATTTAAAATTTGTTGAAGTCTTTCATTGAAATGCTCTAATGCTCTAATATGTTTGGTAGTTTCAACTCTACAAATACTAAAGTAGTTGAAAAAATAGAAAAGGGTAAGAAAATTGCTGAAATAACCCAATGAGAGGATAAAGTTATATTCTTAATGGACTTGTTGATAATCTATATGATTATTATAGTTCCAGTAATAGTACTAGAGATGTTTGGTATGCTCTGAAGAAGACATATGATATCGAGGAAGTTGGAGCTAAAAAATATGTTGTTGGTCAATACCTCAAATATGATATGATCGATGACAGATCAATGGATGCTCAATTCCGTGACACTTAGAAAATAGTTCATAAGATGACCTTTGAAAGTATGTGTTAAGATGAACAGTTTCAAATTGTTGTTACTATTGACAAACTACTCACTACTTAGAATGATTTCAAAAATTCTCCCAAACATTAAAAATAAATAAATAAAAGAGCATTTTCTCTAGAGTTTGATAACCCTCATTCATGAGACTTTAACTAGAAATGGAAAATGTTATTTTATCACTTTTATTGACTATTGTTCTGACTATACTTCTATATGTCTAATGAAAAATAAAAGCGAAACGCTTAACATGTTTAGAATTTTTGTAACTGAAATTAAAAATCAATTTAGTAGAAAGCTTAAGTGGTATCTTAACGATAGAGGAACCATGTATGATTCTAATTTGTTTAATGAATTTTTGAAAAACTAAAAGGAACAAACAAGGCAAAAACTAAAAGAGCTAGAGTTGTTAAAGATGACAGATCCAATTATATAGTCTATACCTTAGAAGAGGATCCTGCCAATCTTTAGAAGCTTTATCATCTTTCGATGCAGGCTTTTGGCAAAAAGTTAAAAACATTGAGATAGATTCTCTGGAGTATAACAAGGACATGGAACTCATTAGACTTTCCTTCTTGTTACAAATCGATAGGTTGTAACTGAATAATGAAAAAGACACTAAAATCCGATGGAATGATTGATAAATACAAGACTCGTCTTGTAGCCAAATATTTTAGACAAAGAGAAAATATAGATTTATTCGACATTGTTTCACCGGTCACTAGAATTAAATCCATTATGCTACTCATTTCACTAGTTGTTATTCATAACTTGTTGGTATACCATATGGATGTCCAGACTTCTTTTTTAAATGGTGACTTTGAAGAACAAATATATATGAAAGAATTTGAAGGATTTGTGATTCATGGACAAGAAAACAAGGTCTGTAAGTTAGATAGATCTCTGTATGGTATTAAACAAGCTCCTAACTAATGACATGAAAAGTTTGATAACTTGATTATATCGAATAAGTTTAAAATGAATGAAAGTGACAAGAACGTTTATTACAAATTTGTAAATAACATTTACACTTTTATATGTCTCGATGTAGACGACCTACTCATATTTGGTTCAAACATTCATGTTGTAAATATTAGTAAATTATTGTTATGTAACAACTTAGATATGCAAGCGCTTGAAGAAGTGAATGAAATCCTTGGAATCAATATTACTAGGTCAGAAAAGGAAATTTCTTTGGTATTGTCTCAATTTGTTGAAAAAATTCTAAAGAAAAACAATTACTTTGACTATAAATCTTCTTGCACACCATATGATCCAAGTGGGAAACTTTAAAAAAAAAAAAAACACTAGTGAAAATGTTGGACAAACTGAATATTTTGCACCGTTCTCCTTCACCGTAAGTTCGATTTGAGTAAAACCAACGCCAAAACAACCATGGAAAAGTGGCTATATGATCCACTGATTGGGTTTCTGATTTATGGTAATTTTCATTGACCGAATTTCGAATTTAGTTTTTAGAGTATCTTTTCATAATTTATTTTTAACATTAGATCGATTGAAGGACAAAGAGTCAATGAAAAAAGGTTGCTTGCTCGTGGAATCGTATTAATGTGTGAAAGCGTCAAAATAAGGTAAGGAGTGAGAGAACGTTTGAATTCATGAGTATACTATAATTTGAGATGAACGGGAAAACCGTATTTCTCAACGATTCATTTGGGGTTCGCTACGTACGGAAGTAGCCCTTTGAGTGATAAATTAATTAATGTTAAAATATGGGAATTGTGAGATTAAAATATGGAATAGAAATATTTATAAGCTGTTGATTGAATGTGTGGTATTGGATATTATTGTGATGTTTGATTTATTTTTATTTAATGTGTGATATTTGATATTATTGTTATATAAGATGTTGAATGAATTTTATGTATATGTTTGATTAGACGTGTTTATGTTATGTGATAATAAAAATTGAATTTATTTTGATACATTTATGTGATTATGATGATGTATAATTAATAATAACGATGTTATAAATTTGTGCAAGCCTATGCAATGACGTATGCTTGATGATAGTGATGCTATAAATTTTTGATGAGTTATGATTAATGATAGTGATGTTGTGAATTTGTGATGAGAATATTGAAGTAATCCCATAGTTGGTGAAATAATTGTGATTTCAATTTGTGAACGGTTCTTAATGGAGTATCATAGGCCAACGAGGGGAGAAAATAAATGTTGAGAAAGTGCGAAGTGAAGATTATTTTGTCATCATATAGGTAGGGCCTGACAAGCCTAGGGATTCCGGGGAAGTACAACTGAATGAACTTGATCGTGGCGGTCTGCTATCGAGCCTTAAGGCAATATGGTTAGACCTTGGAGGTATTCGGGTGGGGAATTCCTAGGTGACTTGGAGGTAGCACTCCAAATGTCGGGAGCTATCATGCAACACACGTTTACCTCGACTGTCACGTATTTGTGTCTCGGGTTGAGTTGAGGGGAACTATAAGGACAGGGCCAATTTGAATTGTCCGTCTACCGAGATGGTGGCATAGTATTAAGCCTCCTAACCAAGTACTTCAGAGTTAGAATGGTACCACATTGTGAAGTAGAGTCTAAGCTCATGCATAGCATTGCATTTTATTGTAATTATTTTGTTGTTATTAATATCTATCGTGTGTGGTGATAATTTCTCTTTAGACAATTTGATGTTACAGTGAAATCTATTGATTTTTTTTTATTGATTTTAACCTTTGAATGTGATATTTTCATGATGGAATATTTGTGTAATGATACGGTCCTATTATTATTGTTTGCGTATTCTTCTTACTTGTATTATATTGTCATCATGATTGCGAAACTCACCTCCTTCGTTGTTTGTGTTTGACTGGCTGGGCCTTGCGTTTGCGAAATCGTAGTTATTATAGATTAATGAGTCTTGAAGTTCAAGTTTGGGAGGAAGCCCGCTCTGATAGGTGATACTGGGAATAAGGGTTTTAATTTGTATTTTACTTATTTAATTTGAATCGAATTTTTGTATGAAAACCTTAGAAGTACTAGTAGGTTTTTAGAATTAAATCAAGTAATTATACTTAAATCAAGCTTAACGAGATTGTACTATTTTAATGAATAAAATATATTTAAAGTGTTTTTATTTTTATTTTTGAGAAACGTGATATCCTAAATTAAATATAAAGTTTTTATTTTCTTGAAAATATATTTTTATTTATCCGCCGTAAATTTTATAGGAATATGATATAAATTATTATATATATATATATATATTATTTTGGGATTTAAGGTGTCACACATAGAGTATGTTAGTTTGTGAATTTAATATTTGTTGAAATTCCATACTATAAAGTTCTCACATATTGAGTAGTTTTCAACTCTATAAATACTAAAGTACTACATTAGATATTTAACATATTTGGGTTGGTTTCCATCAATATATAAAGAGTGTTAAACTCTTTTAACAAGTATACCAAAGTTAAATCTAATTCCCAACATTCTTTGTTCTCCTTCTTCTGCTTGATATATTTCTGAGTCATTTTTCCCCTTTATTTATGTCTCTTCAGTTTTTGAGTGGTCTTGATATCACGACCCTTTTAGAGTGTGTTGTAGTCTCTTTCGCTTTTTGAGTGGTCCTACTACCGTTTTCCTTTTAGTTAAAGCGGTTTTTTATTGTATTCCTTTTGAATTATGTGTCGTCAGTACCATATTAAGAGTGTTTTTAATTGTGTAGAATTTCGATTTAATTTGTCAGGGTTGTACTTAAAATGTTGCGTTAGAGTGAATTCATGATAAGTTGTAGTGAATTAAGCATATGGAAATATCTCTCAAATATTATCTAAATCTTTTTCACATTTAAATACAAACATACAAATAAAAATCATCACATTTAAAACATAAGAAAATGTAATCACATTAGCTCTCCTCTTAACTCTCATATTTGTTGAAGCTCCTTTTTAACCATGGTTTGAACAATGTCAACGAGTTTTCTAAAAGACTTTATACATGATTGCATGTATTCCCATTTCAGTTTATTTGTTTGATAAAGGATGAGTTCATCACTACAAGCAATTCACGTGTATCAATTGTATTATTTTAAAAATCACTTGAAGGAGTTACAAAGGTTTGCATTCACAATGTTGGTGGAGGATAATTAGTTCTTTGAGATCCTGGCTTCTTTGAGGATAATACAAGTGCATGTGATAATGGTAGTTGTGACCTAGTGAACTAAACTTTCGAACAATGTTTGTCATAGTGTCCCACTAAGCATTTTGTTGACATTTAGAGTTTGTCGAAAAATCGATTAATATCTATCAACTAATGATTCCCTTGTACTTCGAATCATTATGCCAATGAAAGAAATTTATTCCTTTGTTGTGGGTTACTTAACAATACCAAAGAGCATTAAATGAAAACAATGAAGTATATCATGAGATTTATAGACAATTGGTTAATCTTACATGTAGCAAAAATATGGCTACCTACCAAATTTTACCATGATTCACCACAATTGGTTAATCTTACATGTATTCTTTTACTAGGTATACGTGTCACTCAACGTTTGATCTTCACCTCTCTCTCCATTTTTAGAGTGTGATATTTTCTTTCATCCACTCATCTTTTAACTCATTTTAATTTCTGAAAATATCCTGGTCAGTTAGTAGTTGCTAATAACATGGAACACGAGTTTAGCAACTCAATTATCAATTTTCACGTGATTTTGACCACTTCGAACAATCCCACAATTCTCTTGGACCTTTCTAGACATGAGAAATATTCACCTAGCTCGTATTCAACATCTCTTAGTTCTTATACCAATAAGAAATGATGTGAATAGTTTTTATAGTCAAAACTATAAATATCTTTGTTTCCTATTATAATACATCTGATGCCTCCTTAAGCTAATTTGTGTTGCTTACAGAAATTTGATTTAGAGTTTTTAATATCGAATTGAGGTAAAAAAAATAATCCAAATAAAAGACTAGAGATGCATTTAAATTTCTCATGCGGGGATATACTCCAATTTAAAATATTTTTTGACTTCCTCTTCTGTAGTAATTTCAAATTTTAATTTATGTTAATTTATTTAATTTAATTATTATTTTTGAATTTATACCAATAAATATTGTCATAATACAAATTAAAATATGAAATATGAATGCTAAACCAATATACTATAACGATTAATAACCAATATTCCGTATTAAAATTTATTATATTTTTAATCTATTTTTTAGCTTATAAAAAAATATTTAATCATAGTATCTTTATTTATATATTTTTATTTAGTTAATATTTCTCTTTAATTGAATTCAAACTACTCACTTATTTTCTCCATAACTATATTGGTGGATACCGATAAATTGAAGACTGTGACATGTTTGAAATGTCTTAAAGTGTTGCTTAGAGTGTTGGTTTGGAAAATTTTCAACACCTTTTCTTAGAGTGTTGCTTTTCTATAAATTTCTAGACTTGACTTAAAGTAATTCTTAGTTGCAAGGTCAATATCACTACTCCCTTGACGTTGTTGGACACTTGAAGTGTATATTGATTTCGGTATAACATTTACAGAGGCTCCAAAACCAACGTGGCATGTGTAAACTTGTTGCCTATGGTGTTGTAAAGTGTGAAAGTTCTTAGATCTTTGAATTTTGTGGGTAATTGGGTTGAATCAATGCACACACATTCCTTCCCATGCTGCTTAGCCTCTTATTGTGAGTGCATAACTCTTTCAAGAACTTGTCATACTTTGGAATTTGTTTTATTGCTTCCAAAATACGGATGTTCACTTCCACTTTCTGAATTGTCTCTATAATCTTCTTATCCAATTCAATTTCAACCAATCTTTTTATTTGAGTTTTCTATTTGAAAACGGGAGAGGAATTTTCATCTCAGTTTCAAGTTGGTTTCTTGAACTCTTAATTTATTTTTATTTTTTCTGCAACTTATTACTACAACCCTTTTGTCAAATTTTCCTACAGCTATTGTATTTTCCTTCTCACCTCATTGATCTAGATTTTTCCTTTTATTTTTTTTCCTCAATGGATTATTTATCACTCCTCAAAATTATAGCACTCACATTTCCTTTAGGATTTGGAATGGTTTGAGAAGGTATCTAACCAGATCATTGGGATTGTAGTTGATTAAGAGAGCTAGTCAACTGTCCGATATGAGTTTTCATATTCTATAGGGTGGACTCTCTTCTTTGTTGAAGTTGCATATTATTTTGTGTTATTTGAATATCATTTTGAGCCAATTGTTTTACCAATCTTTTAAATTTGTTTTAGTAGACGTTGCAGCTGGTTGGACTTATTGTTGAAATGGTGGTCTCTATTGTAGGTGTTGGAAAACACAAGAAATGAGGGGTCTGAATTGCGTATGTTGTTTTCAATCTATTTAAAATTTTCCTTTGTTCTTTCTCACGATATTCAACATACTATTAAAAGAGATTTAAAAGAGGTAAGATTGAATCATAAAGAACCGCAATGCAATAATTAAAAGAGATTAAAAAGACAAATATTTGTATATTAGTTCACAAGAAACTTTTGCTACCTCTAGTCCTCTCCTTATAGAGAGAGTTTGACTTAGTACAATCGATGGCTTAATCCACTATTTCCATTAAATATTTGTACAAGTATTCTTTATTCTCAGGCTTTGAGTATTTTTCTATAGCTTCTCCAGGCTTTCGTTCCTAGAATTGTTCCTCAACATACTGCATCGTACCATTGAGGCTCATGAGTGTCATTTTTTCTTTTCAGGTACCCTTTTGACGATGAGAGGGTTGTACCACTATCGAATTGATTTACATCAGCCCTAGTTTGTGTCTAATTTGACACGTAGTATGTCTCTAAGATTCTTACTCTTATAAAGGGAATGTTACTTAATCAATCCTATATCAATTCAAGTGTATGAAAATACTTTGACTGATTTACATCAATTCTATTAACTATCTACTTAGAGTTTTTTTTTCATTCATGTTATTAATGTGTTCTTGGCTTTTCCATAATTACACTTTTCATTTTCTTCTTCTCTATCACTTGATTTTTTTAATTGAGCCATTTCATCTTAAACAAAATGAGGAAGTTTCTGTTGAGATGTTTATGTTGGAAATCTTTTAGAGTATAGCCTTTGTACTTTAGGTTCATGCCTGGGTATTTCATTTTGCATAAAGACAACCTTTATCTTCATAGATTTCAAGTATTCAACCATTAATGATAAATCTATCCATCAAGCTCATAATTTACTTTTAGAAATTACTCCTTAAAATATGTATGATAATTAGAGGAAACAGCAGGTACGAGATCCATAAGATAGAATAGTTAGAGTACTAAATTATAGACCATCAAAGAAAGAAAGATATTAAAGGATGCAGATTATCAGAGAAAACAAATTTTTGATGATTATCAGAGGATGCACACATACAGAGGATTCATTCATCAAAGGACGTCTTACATATCAACAAATTATTAACTATTGCCATAGAGTTGAATTCTCCTAAGGCATTGACTATGTCAGAGTATACATGAAAGTTCATAATCAGACGATCAAATGTTTCATTAGATTATTAGAGATAGAGGCAATAACGTTCTCGTCACACTACTTGTTAGAGGCAGGGACAAAATATTTCTTGTTACGCTTGTCAAAGGCATTAGAATTCTTGTAACTCTTGTAAGAGACAAAAGTAGAATAATTCTTGTTACGCTTGTTAGAGACAGAGGAACATAATCCATGTTGGATTTATGAAAGGCAATTGAGGTACTACTTTGCTTGCATTCCATAGTTAATTGAAGCTTAAGATAACAAGGGCGCGTGTCACCAGACATTACGTTGTCAAGCTGAAGTAAAGTATTGGTTTATTTTCCCTTCGTTTAGTCAGAAAATGATATACCTTATATAGCTTGGAATGTTTTGCAGCAATTCTTCCTGCAGTTTTTCGTTTTCCTTTTTCTCCAATAAAAAATCTCTAAAGTACTTGTAATCTAGGATACTTTAAATAGTTATTAACATAACTTTTATCTTTAATATGCACACTTAGCATATATAATTTATGGGATAGTTGTTCTTGATTTATGTATTTATTATTATCAAAACATCAACTAGAAGATTTTCTTTAAAAATACTTTTTTACTAGCATCAGTTAATGGTAATATGGCAAGGCAGTCTAGGTGGTTGTTGGAGTGGTTGTGCAATATTTGAAATTTGGATTGTATTTCCAAGTAGGTTTATAGGTATTAGAAAAAGGATCATACTTTTGCAAATTACTAGGACATAATACCATTAACTGTAGATTGCCCTAGATCACTAGATGAAGTTTCTTGCAGTGTGGGACATTCATCAGTATGATGGTCTACTGTGGTGGAAATTCCACAGAACTTAGCTACACCTTAATTTTGTTGTCCAATGGCCAATTACTCCACTCTTTATTGATCAGCAAGAGAGGTACGAACTTCATTGACCGTCGATGATTGACCCTCGAACTTCAAGAGAGGTACAAATTGTTGTGAATCTACTACCATATTTTGAATGATACACCTTGCTACATCGGGAGTTTTTTCCACCAAATCACCACTTGAAGCAACATCATCCATACCCTCATAGAAATAATATTGAACTAGATACTAATACGTGTTAGCGTGGTAAATTTTAATATATTAGTGAGTATAAAATAACAATAATATGTTGTTTAAAAGTAATGCTAATTTTATTTTATAGTAGAATATACTTAGGTGTTTATGTATATAAAGCAAAATATATTTTTGAATAATTATATATAAGCTAGGTTTTTTTTAATCGGTAAAAAAGAAAAAGTAAAATATTGTTGATTAATACAATTCATGTAACGTATATTGAAATATGAGACTATTTATAAGGTCTTATAACTTTAAATATACAATTCTTGTCTTTAATATTTTTTTAAATGTGGAATTCATTTATTCAAGCTTTTTGACTTTATTGAAATATTTCTTCTAATAATATATTTGTTAAAACGGTATGCATTTCTTTATTATTAACAGTATAAATTTAGCTATAATTTTCTTCATTTTATATAATCTATTATATATATTTAAAACAGACTCTCGAATGCCACTTTATCTCCGAATGCCACCTCACCACCTCGAATGCCACGTATACAAATATGTCCAACATCAGTTAAAGAGCTGATGTGGACCTCTCCTCCTTTCTCCCCTCTCAATCATGCTCTCAATACCTAATCTCCTTTAATCCTACTCTCTTTTTCCTCTTTCTTCCATAATTTCTTTCATATCTCCAAAATCTTTTTGATAATATTATATATTATATAATAAATTTATAAAACCTATTTGATAATATTATTTTATAATAAATTCATAAATTATAAAATTATTTTACAATTATTTATAATTTATAAATTATTTTATAATTTGATAATAATTTATAATTTATATTATTATCAAATTATTTTATAATAAATTTATAAATTATAAAATTATTTTACAATTATTTATAATTTATAAATTATTTTACAATTTGATAATAATTTATAATTTATATTATTATCAAATTTTTTTATAATTTTTTTATAAATTATTTTATAATATTATTAGTCATTTATCAATGGTAATAATTTATATTATTAATCATTAAATTCAATAAAAAAAAACCGACTAATCACTCCTAAATATCGACATAAATGCTCTTTATCTAATAATATTATTTTATAATAAATTTATAAATTATAAAATTATTTTACAATTATTTATAATATATTTATAATTTATAAATTATTTTACAATTTGATAATAATATATAATTTATATTATTATCAAATTATTTTATAA